>APFE031184087.1:64321-77338 GCA_000404065.3 Pinus taeda
CCTTTATGGTCTCAAGCAAGCTCCTCGGGCTTGGTATGCCAAAATGGATAGTTTTCTTTTAGAATCTGGCTTTTCTAGGTGTCATTCTGATAATACTTTCTACACCAAGAAAGAGGGCAAGTCTCTTATCATTCTTGTTCTTTATGTTGATGATCTTATCCTCACTGGTAGTGATCCCAACCTTATTAACCATGTGAAGTCCAGCATTAAAAGGAAGTTTGAAATGAAAGGTCTATCTGAGGAGTAAAAATTCTAGTTTCCCCAAAAAACCTCATTCAGGGCTCAAAGCAGATCCAGAAGTTCAAGACCTAAAAACTTCTGAAAATAGAAAACTGCCAAAAAAGGAAACTATGTTGCAAAATATGATACTATGCTACAAAATAGGATACTGTGTTGTGAACTAGGAGGAATAGGTGGGTAGCCACCACTATCCACCTAGATCAAATTAGTAACCCATGGCTTCATTCAATGAATTTTTGGATGGTGGAAAAACAAGGTAATAAAATTTTGAATTCAAATTTTGGCATAGACCACTGAGGATTTTCTAGCAATAGCAAGAAAGGTTAATTTCCTATAACTCCCCCACTAATTCCCATTATTGGTATTATAGTTTGTATCATTTCCCACATTCTTAATTGGTTGATCAACATTTTTAGCTATCAAAGAAATATTTACATATGCATCATTTTAAAATTGTTCAGCATAGTCTATCTCCACGATGAAATTTAAACATCACTATAAGCGATAATGACATAATTATTTACAATAATCTTGGGGTTTAAAATGGGTTTGTTATAGGGTGGACCTATCACTAGAGAAATTTTGAAGTAAAAAATAGGCCTCAAAATAAAAATGTACAACAAAATAAACTGTATAAGAACCAATAGGATTCAATATGATGATGTCAACCATGAAAGATGATTCACCATTTTCAAGTAAAAAAAACTACTTTTTCAATTCATATTTTCAACTTAACTCCCTATGATTTACTCTAATTTTGAGCAAGAGCACTCGTTGGATGTGGAATTTAATTTTGCATCCAAGGAGTATGAATATTGCATACTTTTGATGGACCCTAATACACAAAAAATGTGAAATACATGAAAAAAAATTATTGCAATCGCATTTTTCATGTATTTCACATTTTTCGTGTAGTAGGATCCATTGAAAGTATGCAACATGGCTACTCTTTGGATGCATCCAATGAGTGATCCCTATCAAAATTTGAGTAAAATCATAGGGAGATGAGTTGAAAATACAAGTTGAAAAAGTAGTTTTTTTTCTTTCTTTCCTCCAAAACTTGATGACTTAATCTAATATTATTTTATCATTTCCACTATTATTTTATATTATTCCTTAGGAGGCTGATTTTAGACCTCAAAATTTCTCTAATGGTCAGTAGCTTGATTTATAGGTCACATTCATTATGTTTCATTTATTAATGAATCTTTTAAGAAAATCTAGATATATTTTATGGAAAACCAAGGATGTCATGTCTTTAGTAGTTTCCAACATTTCAAAGTTCATTTGGAGAACTAAACTAGTAAGAATATTAAGGTGCTAAGATCACATAATGCAAATAGTACACAACCAAGGAGTTTGATTTATTTTGTATGGTTATGGGGATTAAGAGGAGGTTGATATTTCCCTACAACCCTTAACATACTAGGGTTGTAGAGAGGAAGGACATGTTCATCATAAAGACAACAAAGGATATGGTTCATGATCTAGATCTACCCATGGGAAAAATCATGTTTTACAATTGTCTACATTTTGAATAAATGTCCTCATGGGATCTTGAAGGACAAGACACTGAAAGAAACTTTTATTGATATGAAACCATGGGTGCCTTAGTTTCATGTTTTATATTGTCCTACATACACATGTCACTACCAAGAAGAGATTTAAGCTTGAACATTCTAACTTAAGGGGAATATATTTTGGTTAGAGTGAAATGTGAGTCATCCAAGGCTTACAAAGTCACATTCTATCATAGTATAAGATATTAATGAGTCGAGATGTGAAGAATGAGGAAGAAGATTGGTTCTCTAAATTTCAAAAAAATATTGAGAAGCTTAAAGGAAAAAAGCTTCATGTCCAAAATCTTGATTAGTAAGTTTCAAAAATATTTGATTAAAATCAATAAATTTCTAGTGCAAGGACAATTTTTGTTTTACCATCCAATCAAGTGTGGAAGCCTAGATGGCTCATATATTCTAGGATGCATAGCCACAATGAGTATCTCTAATGTATTGTTTTCAAATAAGACAAGAAGTTTCATAATGTCTTCCATCACTAGTGTGGATTATAGTTTTGAGGCAGAAAACATTGAGCGGGGTTGATAGAATGCCATGAGAGAGGAGTATAACTCAACACTAAAGAAAAATGTCTATGATATTGTGTAAAGACTAAAGGTTAAGTTAGTGATTGATTTCACAAAATTGTACAAAATAAGGCATGTCATTGACGGTAGAAAAGAGTAACACAGTAGGCTCATAGCAAGAAGAGCCTCGCAAAGAGGAGTTGACTATGAGGAGACCTTTTCTTTAATTGTTAGTGATGCTTCCTAAGAATTAATATGTCTCTTGCAATAACTTTTGGATGATATTTATAACATATGGATGTAAATTCTACTTTTCTTAATGCCTAGAATACATTAACCAATCAATAGGTTTTAAGATAAATGGGAAAAACGTACTCATGTATACATGTTGAAGAATACCCTTTATGCATTGAAGCAAGCACCACATACACACTACTCTAGAATTGATGAATACATACTTAAATTGGGCTCCACCAAGATTGGTACATATCTCATTTTTTTTGTATTTATTTGGCATATCTAATATACCTTTATTGGTTATGTGTGTAGATTATTTGATACATCAAGTAGTTCTAAAAAGCTCATTGCATGGTGCAAGACAAATTTAGCACACAAGTTTAAGATGAAATGAGTCATCCTCATGTATTATTTTCTAAATCTAGAGACTTGGAAAGGTATAGGTGAGGTCTTCCTTGGACAAGGATAGTACACAATAGAGATTCTAAAGAGATTTCAAATGATGGATTTTAAACACTTTTCCACTCCTATCATTCCAAATCTAGAGTTTTTTTTGTTGATATAAAATCATATTCAAGTAGATTCTTCTTCTTTTTTCCATAGGAAAAATATGTAATTTCTAATAATATTAACAAAAATTACATGTTATAAACACACATGTTGTGTGCATTAAATTTAGTTGAACCATCATATCCATAAAAAAATAAGTTCTATCCGAGGACATATCAATGGTCCCCCATATCATCCATGCAAATATTGATAAATCTAGGGCATCAAGTATTAGGTGATTTCTCTTAAATTAGTAACTTCTTGTGAGTGCTTTTTACAACTTTAGATTAGGATCTTCTTTACTTAAGTTATTAGTGTTCTTTTTCATCAAACAACTACCAATGCATGAACATAAAGAGACAAGAGACACAGAATGTAGGTTATGAGCCAGTTCCAAAACCTCTCACTCTTTGAGAGGAAAACCCACACAAATTCTTCTTATAGAGATTCCAATTGACGAATACCAAGACCAAGACCCTTGACCTATTTTCCACTCCAAGACCAAGACACAAATTCTCTAGAGTTTCAACCTTCTTCTTGACTCCTCTTTCACTTCAACCTTCTTAGCATTAGGACCATGTCACCATTGAGATCTCCTTTACTGCGAGACCTCGTCGTTGTCATATTACCAAGACCTTACTTTGATATAGCACCGATATAGTGAGGGGACGTCACTGTGGTATCACCGAACTTTGTCTACCTTCTTTGTTCCAATCCGCACTGTAATCTCCGCAATTACACCGAGATTTTGTGTACCCTTATCCGAGCTTCTTTCCTAAATTGATATCAAATTTGTCACTGCACTTGTCCACCTGAATTTCAAAGAGTTATCTGAACTTGTTGACATTACTTGTCACTACAACTGTGATCCAAATTATAGAGGTAAACCAAACTCCTTGACTTCAACGAATTGTGTTTTTTTGTTAGGGCACTGAAACTTCCTCTCTGAAATAGTCATATGAATCTTAGAGCTTATTCGAGCTTATGATTCTTTGGAATAGGTTGAGGTCCCTATATATAGTAGTTTGACTATCATAAATAAGTCGACATTAAACATCTAAACAGTTCTGTCTCTATTTAGGTGAGCCGACATGAGTATTCTACATCATCTTTAGGCTAACTTGAAGAGGAGAACTTGTTCTTGTCTTTGGAGGGCTTCTCAACAATTTTTATAGACATATACATTTTTAATATGCCCAAGAAGGGTTCTTCATACATGACTGTGACTCCTTTTTACCTTAATGACAAATCCTGAAGGCTCTCAATGGGAGCCATCTAAAAATAAAATCTCTTGCTCATGAAACCTCATGAAGCAAGCATTACAATAATTATTTTATTTTTCTCCTTTTCATCATTTACAAAAATCACAATTACATGTCATTATGAAGACCGAACCTAGTTACTTGGTACTTGGTCATTCTCAATCTGAAGAATTTATCATAAGAAGAATCAGATTGGTAACACATCTGTAAAACACCATATCAACCATCATTGTCACATAGAAAGGCCTTGACTAACATCTCTATCTCTCCACAATATTCGAGCTCAATGCTGGCGAGACCAATGATTTATAGATACCCTTATCATTGTCTCTCTTGGAACATGCCCCACCCAGGTTCTCAGAGTGTGTTCCATCAGGACTATTCTTATCTTGGATTCCCAATCCTAAAAGAATATTGGTCCTCTATGACTACTCTTACCTTGGATGCCATATCTCATCCTCAAAGAGCATCGAATGCCAGATGTTTACCCAATCCTCCATTTTGTCTTCCCAAGTGAAGACTATAATGATGTGTCTATCTCTCCCTCTCAATTAGGGAGGACATATCTATTCCAATAAAGGAATGTACTTATTCCTATGGAAGGAATGTACCTAATATCCCTCTTGGGTTAGTAATTTCCAAGTTTCTTCCAAGTAAGAAACTTGTTTCCAGGCTCCCTCTTAATTAGGGACCTATAGCAGCTCCTCCGGTGGAGATGATGGGACAATCAGTTGCTTGAAGAACTCCTTCCTTTAGTGTCATGAATTTATTCTTTTTCATGGAGTTTTCATTTTTGGGGACTTCTTCATAGGGCACAGGCCATCCATCACTTTCATCCATGATTCATTCATGTCATCATTCCTTTCATCATAAAGTGATCCATCAATCTACATCTGGCGTTGCTTCATGTCATGTTGCCTTCTTCATACTATCTTCTTCAGAAGGATCTTACATCCTTCTACATGGTCCTTTGGGAAGACATCCACAATTCTTCCTTTGGCAATCTTGCGTAAGCCCATCCATATATTTTTCCAGGAATAAGAACTTAACACTTAAATCAAAATTAGCTTTGTGATGGTATTTCATCATGACATCTTCCAGTTTGCATCATCATCCTACATACATGTTGACATATCTCCCAAATATATATATTCTCAAGGGTCTCCATCTTTTTCAGACTTCCATCAAAGTCTTCATATCTTTCTGAGAGATTTCCTAGTCAAATATTCTAGTCCTCAGATGTTGATTTCCTTTTCCATGGTTGCATAGTCCACGATCTCTTTTTTCCTTTCTTCACATATTTCATTCCCAGGAAATTCTAATCAAAGTCCCTTCTGATTACTGTCAACCACCTCATTTTCATATGAGGACATATTCTGTTGATTTCATCTAGTGTGACCCATGCATTCCAGCATCCTTTCATAGGAGGAGATTCCTTTCATTTGATCATGCTTCTCAAGATATGGCAGTGATCCATGTTACCCACAACCATACGACATGACTTTATAATATCAAATACAAACATACATACCTATTTTACCTTTAGGTCATATAGGCTTCTTTCAGCAGCTTCCTTGATTGAAAAGCTTCAACCCCTTGATCTATTCATCTCTTATGTCATCATACCATCATCCCATGAATTCCACAAGTTGGAGTTCCTAATGAAACAATTTCTTCCTCTTTAGATTGGTGAACCTTCCGATGAAGACTCCATCAGAGAATCTTGAGGATATTGTATATCCCTATCCAGCAGATGTTACATTTTGATGTATGATAAGCCTTGTCCTTGATGGCTACTTCCTTTCCTTAAGTTTCCAATGAGGTTCCCAAGAGCTATATCATTCATATTTCAATGCCATATATTTTGTTCTAGTTCACCTTCATGTTTCCTTATAGTGATGTCATGGGCTCTTGCTTCTAATGCTTTTCCTCTTTCTTGGACTTCCTTCTTTGCAACTTCCTCCATTTCTTCGGTGAAATGGGCTTCTTCTCTACCTTTCTTGATATTTCCCTTCTCGAAATTAGGACAATTTTTCCTGTAATGCTCATAGCATTGTATCTTAGCTATGTTCTCCTTTCTTTGTGAAATTGTTTGAGCACTTTTTCCCTCAACCTGTCTTCTTCTATCTTGCATAGAAACCACAAGTTATTGAATGGAATAGCTTTCATATCCTCACAAGAAGTTGTTACCTTGCTCATCAATTAATGCATTTAGAAAAAAACAGATAATTTCCTTATCTGAAATCATCTCTCCTAGATCTTGCAGTTGAGATCTTATGAGGATAACCCTCTATCCTTTGATACCTTCAATTTGTGTAGATTAGATCTAAGTGATATGACCTTATTTATTGCATCTTTAGATAATAGTTCTACCAGATTATCATATATCTCTTTTGATGTCTCCAATCCTGCTATGAGGGAATCCTTGATAGATTCCATAAGAATCTCTTGATCCCTTGCGTCCTTTTCCATGTTTCTTTACCTTCGAATGCTTTGGAGACTTTTCTAATGACTTCATTTTTCTTCAAGGACTATTTCTATCCTCCTTTTCTTTGCAAGGAAGTTTGATGACCCAACTAGCTTATAGATCTCCTTGCAAAATGAAGTCATTTTATCATATTTAGATTGTAGAATAAAATATACTTACTTGTCAAGTGAAGACAAAATCTTCAACTTGATCCCTTTGTTGACGATGATTGATGAAGATGTCTTGTCACTCCTTGGATGATCTTCTTTAAGAATAAGGAGGTCATTGCTTCAATGAGGGGGAGACTACCTTGGAACCTTATGAAGATGATGAAAATGCCTTTAGCCTTCTTTGGATAACTATCCTTCGAGATACTTAGACTTCTTCAGTGGTGAATGAGTGCAAATCAGAAATGCTTCTAGGGTTTCGAATTTCTCCAAGATGATGTGATCTTAGTCCTAGAAATTCTTCTCTTGGATGTCTATACTTTGGGCTACCTTGCATTGTGTATCTCTTCAACTTGATGAAGGTCTTTGTGGTCTCTTAATGATGATTTAAAGGATCCCAAAACTTTTCCTGGTGTAGAATTCTTCTTCGATCTAGGCTTTGCTACTTCGATGTAGATCTCGACTTCACTTTGATATCCTTCAACTTGCTTTGATGTATTTCTTGACACTCGATCGTTGAGTGTCTCTTTGATTAGATTCCATTTTTCTTGACTTATTCATGTTAGCTCTGATACCATGTTCAGAAATATAGGGCATCAAGTATTAGGCGATTTCTCTTCAATTAGTAATTGCTTGAGAGTGCTTTTTGCAACTTTTGATTAGGATATTCTTTACTTAAGTTATTATTGTTCTTCTTCATCAAATAGTTATCAATGCATGAATATAAATATACAAGAGACACATAATGTAGGTTATGATCCAATGCAAAAACCTCTCACTCTTTGAGAGGAAAACCCGCACAAATTCTTCTTATAGAGATTCCAATTGACAAATACCAAAACCAAGACCCTTGACCTATTTGCCACTCCAAGACCAAGACACAAGTGCTCTTGACATTCAACCTTCTTCTTGACTCCTCTTTCACTTTAGCCTTCTTAGCATCTATACATTGTCACCACCAAGATCTTATCGATGTCTTTGCACTGGTATCTCCTTTACTATGAGACCTCCTCATTGTCATATTACCGAGACCTTACTTTGATATAGCACCGAGACAGTGATGGGATTCCATTGTCATATCACTGAAACTTTGTCTACCTTCTCTGCTCCAATCTACACTATAATCTCCGCAATTACATCGAGATTATGTGTACCCTTACCCGAACTTCTTTCCTAAATTGATATCAAACTTGTCACTGCATTTCTCCACCCGAATTTCAGAGAGTTCTTCAAACTTGTTGACTTTACTTGTCACTGCACTTCTCCACCTAAATTCAAAGAATTATTCAAACTTGTTGACTTTACTTGTCACTGCAAATTTGATCTGAATTATAGAGGTAAACCAAACTCCTTTTCTTCATCGAACTATAGTCTCCTTACTGAACTGTGTTTTTCTATTAGGGCACTGAAAATTCCTCTCTCAAATAGTCATCTAAATCTCAAAGTTGATCCAAACTTATGATTCTGCGAAATAGGCTAAGGTCCCTATATATAGTAGTATGTGTTGACACCTAATCCTCGCGATTGGGTGAATATAATGTAAATAGATAAATAAATAATATGAACAGTCATCGGGAGATGAACTGAACAATCTCTCCCTCATGTATTTAATGAAGACCTACTTGAAGGAATAAACATGAATCATTTTTGCCTTAAGGAGTTACTACCTGGCCTGACATGGTATCAGAGCTAGCTCCTTTTTTAGCTTTTATTCCATTTGTAACTCCCTATTCTGCTCCTCTGCTCTCCATTTAAAAGTCTGCTCCATACAATGTGCCTCTCCATTCAAAAGCGCTATCCATACAGCCATTTCCCCTATCTAATGACTGTGTGCGAAATGACTATCCATACAATGATTGTGCATGAAATGATCCTTTCAAAGGTATAAAAGCATTTCCCTTACATTCCTTTAGCGAATACCTCGGCGGCAGTAAGTTGGGCAAAGCGTTGTGTGTTAAAATTTTTTGAAGGTCCTTCGATTCTGTTTCAAAATGGCGTCACATGTATTCATAAAGGTATTTTGTTTCGTTGGCTTTCTTGGTATTCACTTTGTGCAGAAAATGTTGTTGGGTATCAGAGGAGCTCTACGTCCACAATCTAATATGTCGAAATAACGCTTTTGTATTATATTCGATGTCCGTTGTCACCTGACACCATCTCCATCCAGTATTCCTCCTTGTCTCCGCCTTCAAAATCATATGCTTCTTGGGCTGCAACTCTCCATCTCCATCCCGTATTCCTCCTCATGGTTATAATACCATTACCCATTTCTCTAACATTAGGGACTCGTTGGGGATTTCGAATCTAATTGCAGGTGTTCACTATCTCTGCGATGTTTATAGAACCAGTGACACATCAACGGAGGCTCGATTACTAGTGGAGATTGTAGTCTCTTTGCTTAATAAACAATATTTAAAGAAATGGAATTTCTCTCTAAAATTGAATCTGTTCTTAATGACCTGCATGCGGCCTCTTGAAGATCTCAACGTTGGGTTATAATCTTAATTGGGTTTCACTCTTCATTTTGAAATTAAAATTGGGGTTGTGGCATTTCACCATAGGGCTCTTAAATTAAAACATTTGCACCTGCAAGACACTTCGATATTTCTAGGGCATACACCTGGGCAATACTGTAATGTTTGCATATGTTTGTAGCTCTTCCTGTGGATGTCTTGTTGATACCTGAAGTAACAAATGAAATCTAGTGTTCGTCCCCAAAAAAAAAAAAGGAAAAAGAAACACATATATATTTTGAATAGTGCGTATTACCAAAAAAAAAGGCAGATATATATCTCTGGGGTGTTGACATTTGCTGTCAATTTGAGTTTGTTATCCAGTCACATCAGAACTAAATTTTTATCCATTAAGAGTAAAAGTTTTGCAGCAGAAGTTTTTTTTGTTACAATATGCATTCAATCATATCCATGGTGAGAATAGTTATCACTGGCAAGGAGAACTATCCTAAATGGTCCCGGATGATAAAACACACCCTCATTTTCAATGAGTTGTGGAAAGGAGTGTGTGTCAGAGATGGAGACAATGAACCAGTACAACCTACCTCAGATAAAGAACTCGTCGTTTGGGAAAACAAGAACAACAAAGCTTATGCTTTAATCACAGCATCTGTAAATGAAGAGGTAAGTCACCATATTTCGTCATATTCAACTACCTTTGAAGCCTTACAAAAGCTGAAAGAACTCTATGACTCACATTCTGCACTTGAAGTTGTTCAACTCATGATTAAACTCTTCACTCTTGAACTGCAAAATAATGATCCTCTTGCTCTTGCATCTGAAGTAAAGTCTATAATGCATGATATCAAATCCACTAAGGTTGAATTGGATATTCCTCTTATCGCTTTTCTCAAGGCACTTTATCCTACTTACTCCAATTATCTTTAGTCATTGCAAGCAAATGGAAATCTCAAAGATATCACCATTGACTCTCTTGTGAAAAAGTTTGTTGAAAGAGAGAAAGCTTTTGGAAAGAAGGCAACCCCTGAATCTTCTGAAGAGGTTGTGTGCCTTGCTCATAAAGAAAAGTATCATGCTCAAGATTCTTCAAGAGGAAGAGGTGGTCGAAGAGGAAGAAGAAGATATTTCAGAGGTAGGGGGGGCAGATATTCTCAAGAAGAAAAGGCAGATTTGCACTACATTCGCTGCAAAAGAAATGGATCACATGAAGCCTCTACATGCAAGCTACCATGGGACAAAATTGAGCAAAAAAGAAACCAACAGAAAGGTAAAACTAATGATACAGAAAAAGGTAAATCACCTGAATCCTCTCACTATGTTGTGACACAATGTAATATTGGAGTAAATGAAGATTTATTTAATGCTTCACTTGCTTCTTGGAAAAATGATTGGTTGCTTGATTCAGGGGCAACCTGCCACATGACTCATAGAAAAGATTTTTTTGAAGAATTTACTGACAATGTTGATGGAGCAGTATACTTTGCAAACCAATCAAAAATCAAGCCATTAGGGCTTGGCACAATAAGGCTTAAACTGCCTGGTCTTCTAGACTTTCTTCTGCATCATGTTTTATATCTCCCACAGCTCAAGAGAAACTTGTTGTCCTTGGTCCACATCCGCCAGCAAGGTCACTCCATTCATATGTTTGATGGCAAGCTTGAGATAAGAAAAGCATCTAACCACTCACTTGTCATGAGGGGAATAGAAGAAGAAAGACTTCTCAAGCTGCAAGGAACCTCTTCTCGTGCACAACATTTCTCATACAATTCTCATCATGAAGAAGGTACACTTCCATCAAGTTTATTATGGCATGCTAGATTTGGACATTTGAACTATGACAGCCTCTACTTGTTGAAGAAAAATGGTGTTGCTGGTTTGCCTACAATTCCTTGGAAACTTAAGCAATGTGATGCTTGCATTCTAGGAAAGCATAGCAAACAGTCCTTTCATGATTCACATTCAAGAGCACATAGAAACTTGAACTCATTCATTCAGATTTATGTGGTCCAATGCCTGTTCCTTCTGCAAATGGAAATAAATATATCATGACATTTATTGATGACTACACCAGAATGTGTTGGGTTTATTTATTGAAGAACAAATCTGATGCTTTCCTAACATTCAAGGATTTTCATAAATGGATTGAAAATGATGCACAATCTCATATTGGGTCTATTCGCACTGATAATGGAAAAGAATATACATCAAATGAATTTGAACAATATCTTCGCCAACATGAGATTAAACATCAAACAACTGTGACTTATAATCCCCAACAGAATGGTGTAGCTGAAAGAATGAATAGAACAATCTTAAATATGGTACGATCCATGCGCTTCTTCAAAAATGTAAATATAATGTTTTGGGTTGATGTTGTTCTATGTGCTACATACATAAAGAATAGATGTCCATCTAATGCTATTAGAAACAATACTCCATATGGAATGTGGTATGGACATGTTCGTTCGGTAAAGCATCTCAGGGTCTTTGGTTCCACCTATTATGCCTTGATACCAAAGCTACATAGAAACAAACTTGGTGCTAAAAGTCGTAAGTGTATCTTTCTGGGGTATTCAAACACCTCCAAAGCATATTGTCTCTATGATCAAGTAAATAAGAAGTTTATTGTATCTAGAGATGTAATTTTTCTTGAATCATCCAAAACTGACAATGTTGTTGAGCGGCAACTTGATCGCCTGGATAGATTCGCAAAAGAAAATTCATTTCAAGAATTTGATAATCATATTCCACACCTTGAAGGGAGGATTCCTATACTAGATCAACATGTGGAATCTTCTTCTGAATAACACTCTCCCCCGCATGAAACTCCAACAACAGATGATGCTTTAAGTGATGTGATTGATAGAATTGGGAGACTCAATCTTGATTCAGTCCCAACTCAATCAATGGAGCAGCCTGGAACAACTGAGAAAGGTCCCCCAAAGTGGCTGACAAAGACACTTGAAATTGTTCATCTTGATGAAGTTGGAAAGACAAGAACTGGAAATTCAAACCAGCAAAATGGAGGTGATGTGGATGACTCTAATTCACCTGTTTATATGGATGTTTCTTATGATTGTGAATTGAACTTGTCTACAGATTTTGAACCAACTTCCTTCAAAGAAGTTGCTTCTCATGATGAATGGAAAGAAGCAATGCAAAAGGAGTATGATTCCCTCATAAAGAACGGCACTTGGAAGCTGGTTGATCATCCATTAGGAACCAAACCAATTGGCTGCAAGTGGGTCTACAAGAACAAGTATAAAGTTGATGGCTCACTTAACAAGCACAAAGCTAGGCTTGTGGCAAAAGGTTTTGCATAGAATGAAGGGGTCGATTATAAGGAGACTTTTTCCCCCACAGCAAAATGGGCTACCATCCGGACACTCTTTGCCCTAGCAACTCAAAACGGTTGGAAAGTCCATCAAATGGATGTAAAAATTGCTTTCTTTAATGGAGATCTAAAAGAGAATGTTTTTATGTCCTAGCCTGAAGGATTTGCTGTGAAAGGACATGAACATAAAGTATGCAAACTTGT
>APFE031184090.1:0-82758 GCA_000404065.3 Pinus taeda
TTTAAATATATTTACTATAAAAAATTATTAATAATAAATATCAATTACTTACCCTGTATATTAGGACGAGGAAATGATTAAATATTTCTATTTCTCTCCCATTAACTCATATATTATATAATATTATATATAATATAAATATAAATATGATATATAATATCGCAACTAATGTAAATATTATTATTACAATACCATTACCCTTGTATAATACCAATAATAAGTATTATCTATTTAAATAATAAAAATCTAATGGTTAATATACTTATTATTTTCAATTTTAGAACCTAATTCAGTTATAATTTTATTAATATATTTATTAACATATATTCCTTAACCCATGCAAACACATTTTTTAATCATATTTACCTAATATTTACCATTCTATTTCCGAAATTGATTTTTTATGTGATTTTGCCGAAATTTCTCTCTAAACAAGATTATGGATCACAAAAGTCTAAATTCCTTAATAATTAATGGGTATTAATCTAACTGTGGTTGTAACTTCTAGAGGAAGACAAGAATCAAGCATAAATGATCTTAGCCATTGATTAGCTTCTAATCTGGTCTGTTGAATGTCAATGCGAAGATTATTTAAGGAGGCTTGAGGGTCATTGGGAAGACACACAACGAGTTGATCAGTCAAATCGAATTGTTGAAACTAGAGCAGCGCAGTGATTTCGTGGTGATCACCTAGAGAGGGGCAAAGATATTTTTGGCTAGAGAATCTTCTCTAGAGCCAAGAATACACAACAGAGAGGTAGAGAAAGACATAGAGGAGGTAGCCCAGTGCCTAGTGAGGGTGACGTGGAGCCAAGAAGGGCTCACGTAGAGCAACACAATTCCTTCCAATTAGAAGTCTGATATTTTGCTGGGGGTTTGGCGTTCTGAGTCAGAAGGGTTGAATTCGAAGCTCCTGAGAGAAAATTGATCCAACATAGAGGTGACGCAGTGCCTCAAAGGCAGCGATGCAGGCCCACACATAGAGGTGACATAGTGCCTCAAAGGCAGTGATGCAAGCCCACGCAATGACTATGTAGGGCAGCGCAAAGGTAGCCAAGGACTCGTTCGTTCAGCTACCAGATCAACTAAGACTTGCAATGTAGAGTGAGGTAATCTCACTAATTTCTTCTGCCGAGTCATATTCTTTGTACTCGAATTCCAACAAGGCATCCCGAGTTTGTATTCAGAAATAATTACAGCTTAATAATAAAAGCCTTAAGAACTGTTGCACCAGTTTTCCCACATTGAGTTTTTCTGGAGACATTTGTCCAAAAATAACAGTGTCCCGTGTGATGTTTTTATCTTTTTCTCAGTTTTCTTGTTTCAGCACATTATTTTAATTAAGTGAAGGCTGTAGTGTATGCATTTCGATATTTTCCGTAGGAAACTACAAGTAATTTGTTCAATTGCTGCAGTAGGGATTCCGGGTTTAGGAAATTTCACATCTTCATCTTCTATGGATCAAGTCATCAATTGTTTAGCTGATATGAGATGAGACGAGATGAGCTTCTCCTATGTTGAGACACGCACATCCGAGATGAGACTTGTGGTGCAGTAAAAAATTCCTCCCTAGCTGAGAGGGAGTGTTAAAATTGGCAGATACAAGATGAATTTCCCTAAGGAGAAGCTCAACTACCCCAAGGAGGAACCTCTCTTCTTCATTAGAAATTTCAAAATTGGTCGAAGGAAATTTATATTTTGAGTTTGATAAGTCGGCTTAGTGAAGATGACAAGTTGGCCCCACCAAGGGCAATTGGTCGTCCTAACTCTCATATAAATAAATCATCGTTGACATCATTTGGAGAGACATCTAAAAAATCACACATTAGATCAAAAGGGTTCAATTCGATATGAAAATTGTGGGAGACATTGACAAGTGCGAAGGAGGAGAAAGAAGCTTTTGTTGACTAGCATTGACTTTCTTTGACCAACATTGACAAGTGTTTCACCGCAAGTTTGACCTAAGATTTTCTCTCTCCTTTGATTAATACTTTTGTTGTTGTTTTGATTGAATTTGACTAAGACTTTTTCTATTGTTTTGATTGAATTTGACTAAGGAAGGAAGGCCAAAATTATTGCTGGGTTGAACGAATTTTTCCGAGTAGTTGGAATGTTGACTTTCACTGGTTAAGGAAGTCCATTGATTATTCCTTCACATGCCAAAATATTACAGAGTTCCTTTAACCAAATTTGATTTTCTCTTTCATTATTGACTTATTTTGGATTGGTTGATTTGGGAAGTCAAGGCTTTGACTTTGACTAGTTGTTGGATGTACTATTTTGAACATTGATTGACTAATGGAAGAAGAAGAATTGATCAAAGGGTTTTCCCCGTTGTGGGGGTTTTCCTTGGTCTTTGACCAAATCTGAGTCTCATTGTGCTTGGCTATCTTCTATTGCACATTTATCGTTTACTGTTGTATCTAAAATTTCTTATCTGTTATTGGGGTAATTAAAATTGGAAGAAATTGTTTAAAGTGATTATAGCAACATAAAACATTGTGGAAAATTAACAATATTGAGTTAAAATAGGGTGTACTTGGGGGACCAAATTTGAAACCTACTAGTTGACTTCAGTGATGAACACAAATGAAGGAACATAAGGGGGGGATTAAGAGACAAATAGGAAAAGAAATAGGGAGTCACGTTGGGGCAAGGAAAAATATTATTTTTGACTTAAAATTTATGTAAATAATTTTGGAGAGCCTTGGTGAGAGGGTGACACATGGATGGGTGAATAATAAAAAAATTTGATTAATAAAAATAATTTATGCATGAAGTGCCAAGTATCACCTATGAAGCCTCCTATAAAAAAAGGGACAACTATGGGAGAAGGGACCTTTTTGCCCCACTATTTGATGTATGAGATAATACTAATATGAGTGACTATGAGCTATAGTGAGTTTGGTGAGGTGGAGGTCTTTAGAGGGGAATCTTGAGCCAAAAGTGCTCACCTTCATCAACCTCCTTTATCATTCAGGAACCCATGATTATCCCAACCCCTGGTGGGAAATGAATCACCCTACCTTAAAGGGGGTACCCACTGCTATACCTTACACATCATACTCTTATCCTTTGAGCCCTGAGTAGTTAATCAAGGAAAAATTATAAAAGACAAAAAGCATATAAAAAGGGTGGAAAAATCAAGGTCGGGGCACCTCAAGCACCACGATTGCTCCCTCCTATACATTATATACACAAGTGTGGGCTTCCCTTTTACTAGCTACACTTGTACCCCGACATGTGGCCTAGGCTTTCATTCCCTATTCCATTCATCTCTTTATCACATGCCACCACTATTTGAAGGATGTATTTTGGACATATTATCCCCCTTAAAGGTTGAAACCACCTAATAGGGTACTTGGTTAACCCCCTTTGGGGCTTGGAGACATTAGCACATGCCAAAGACCACTATGAAAGGGCATGCCATTATGAGGTACCCACCTATTGTCCATGGTTTGTAATCTCTTTAACTCAATTACTTTAAATGACTTATTGTGCTGGAAGGCTAGGGGACGCATTGGATCTTATGCAAGATTGCAGATGGTCTCCATTTTAGGGTTGGTCTCCCTATACGAAGTCTTAACCCTCCAGAGGGATACAATGACACATGTAGGGTTTGCATATAGAGCCATCAACCTCCACAATAGTAGACAACACTCCATGGATCCCCAGAGATGTTCAAAGATTGCTCAAGATTCACCTATTGGATGAGGAAGATGCACCCGATTCACCAAGCCTAGGCGACCCCGCAGTTGTACCATGCACTTGGAAGTAACCCCGTTCCAAATAATAAGCATGTGGTGCTCCCAAAGGGTGTGGGGGCACACAAGTAATCTCATGGATCTCCAAATAGGTTGAAAATGTTTGTAGACCATTTGTGAGGGCTCAAATGATGGTGTACGTGATGGGATCTCCTATTTTCTTCTAAGATGGAAGTAACCAAAACATCTACAAAGGATGAAGGATTATTCTCAACACTCATTGACACATTTCAAGATGAGAATATTTGGGTGATCAACAGTGAAGCATCAAGACATACGACTAGTCAACACAAGCAATTAAAGACACTATCAAAAGGAAAGTCCTCTTACTCCATAGAGCTTGGTGACAATAAAAGCTACCCTGTGAGAGGAATTGGATCAACTTCACTAGAGCTAGAGAATGGAGGAAACATTCATCTCAACAATATCTAATTTGTTGCAAGTTTAGACAAGAATTTACTTTCCATTTTATGTCTAAAAGACAAGGGTGATAGTGTTTCTTTCATTGATGGAAAGGTTATCGTATGGCGTAAAAACTCAAGCATAGAACATGCAAGAATGATTTTGATCTGTGAAGGAAGACTTTATTTATTGTTAACTCCCCTCGCTCAAGATTTGGTTCACATTGAAGTTAGCCCATGTGAACTTTGGCATATAATACTTCGTCATCTTCACTACAAAATATTACCAACCCTAAATTCAATAGTGACTGGCATCCCCGAACTGAAAGAAAATCATGGCGTATGCAAAGGATGTGCATTGGCTAAGAACACCAAGAGACCATTTGGAAGCAGTGCTTCAAGGTTAAAATAAATCTTGGATCTTATTCATTCTGATGTTTGTGGTCCTATGACATCAAAATCACTTGGAGGTCATCTATATTATGTCATATTCATAGATGAACATTCAAGGAAAACTTGGGTTTACTTAATGAAATCCAAGGGTAAAGTATTTATCAAATTTCAAGAATTCAAAGATGAAACAGAGACACTTACAAAAAGGAGAATCAAGATAGTAATGTTTGATAATGGAGGAGAATACACATCCAAGGAAATTATAGCCTTCTATAAGGAGTCTGGGATTAAGAGGGAGCTTATATTCCCATATAATCTCAAGCAGAATGGAGTTGCAAAATGTTAATTTTAGGTATGTTCTATGCTAGAGTAATTTATTTCAATTTTCACAGTAAGCTCAAAATCTTTTCTAGGTTAGTAATCACATCCTCATTAAAGTAAATTGCAGATAGAACACAAATATAAATCACAGAAGACAAGCCAAGACAAAGAGGACACAAGATGTGGCGCTAGCCAGGGACAAACCCCACAATGTGGGGAAACCCTTGATCAATTCTTCTTTTATGTTCTTCAAAGTTCAGTAGAGAAAGTGAGAGAGATAGTATATTTGCAATAGAAATCAACACTTTGACTTTTCATATATGCAGAGATCAGTTGAAGACATATTGCTTCAACTGATTCTCTAAGATGCTTCCTTCCCCTATCAAGGCGCTGCATCTCGTCCATTTACTGCACCTTACCGTGTAGCAACATGCTGCCCCATCACAGTGCTGGACCTAGATGACTGAGCTGCTCTCATCTGCTCACATCATCCTGCTGCTCCTTACTTATCATGTTCACTGCGCTGCATCTTCCATGGTCTCATTCATCATCATTTTGTCCATGTTCATGATCTTATTCATCATCATGCTGCCCTTTATGACTGTAACTTTCGGCCTTGCCAAAAACCCTTCAAGTCTTAAGGTTGCCTTATATGCCACGCTGTCACCTACAATACTCAAAGGTTTACATGTTGTCCATCTAGTCTACCTCACGCTGTCAATAGGCTTCAATTAGTATAATGAATACACTTCCATTAAAGTTGTGACAATGTTTGAGAAGCTCATCCTTAAATTGATGCCGAGATGAGATTATTATGAGGAGCTCAGATCAACACACATGTATATACTGATCTATACGTATGCCAAAATATGCTTTGGCCCAAAACGTAAGATGTGTTCTTGCTGCATATTTCTTGACAACGTATATGGTGCTCTCCATGCATATATCATGACTGCGTATATGGTTTCATAACAGGGTCTTCATGTAGCTGTGCGTTTGCTTCATTGTCAACAGATTAGGGCCTTCATGTCGCTGTGTGTTTGCTCCATTGTCAATAGATTAGGGCATCACGTAGCTGTGCATTTGCTCCATTGTTGCATACATAGTCTGCATTATATGCATGAGTTTCCATGACTGTGTGTGGAGTTCCTCTGCCCTGTGTATAAATGATGAGGGCATTACGTTGACTGTGTATCAATGTCTAACTGTGCAGAGAGGTCTTCATGCTGTGCGTAGATAGTCTCCACAGCTGCGCATATACAAATGTTTCCACAAACGTATATAGTCTCCATGTTGTGCATTTATAGTCTCCATTACAACGTATGAATTGCTTCCCTTACTGTGGCTAGGTGTCTCCATTTGTGATTGCAGCTAGGGCTTATTATGGTCACCTTTACACAGCATATAATGTCTTATCATGAACAACGTATCACTGTCTCCATGAATAGTGTATCACTGTCTCCATGACCTGTACATAAGTGTCTTTATGACCTGCGTATGTCCTGTCTTTATGATCTGTGACTAGGGCATGTTTGAACTGCGGCTAGGGCATCATACACTAGCGTTTACTCTCAGCGTTTCTCCTTCTCCAGAAACCCAAAGACGTGGAGAGGAGATCACATGAAGTGTGTGATCAAAATGACTTCAAGTTCTCTTCTATTTATACTAAAATGTAGATGATGAATAGGCATGACTATTGGGCTTCTGAGCCTACACAAGTTGTTGGTCGACTTGATAATTTGTTTTATAAATTCATAACTTCATAAATACTTATCGGAATTGGATGATCTTTAGATCAATCCTACACCTCTTGATGAGAGGGATCCAATAAAAATATCAACTGCCATAAATAAGATGACCCACATGGAATTTGGCCCTAGTTGCCAATTTTAACACAAAATGAAAGCAATGGTCCATTGAAAAAAGTGTAAAAGCTATGCTACATGATCAAGATTTTTCGAGCTGAAGACAAGAATGTTGTGTCTAACTCTCCCTCTTAACCAAGAACAAGTTCCAAGTTTCTCTTTACTCAGAAACTTGTTCGAGTTCCTTCGCTCATAGGAGCTTCCCAGAGCTCCCTCTTACCCAATGACTCTATCATCAGTGCTTTATAGGGTCTTTTAGTTGATTGATGATTCAAGACTTCAATGTCATCAATTTCTTCACATGTAGGGTTAGCCATCCATCATTTTTCTCAGTCATGTCATTCTTTCTTTCCCGGAAGGTATCCTCCCTGGCTTTACATCTGGGGCTTCCTTCATAAGCTCATATGTCTTCACTTTTCTTTCAACAATGATTACTCTAGATCACAAGGTACATAGTTATGACATCCTTCACAACGTTTCTTTCCTTGATCCTGCACACATACCCAGACTTTTCCAAGAGGTCAGGCACTAAAAACAAATTACATATTACCTTTTGGGGATGGCCTTCTTTCAGTGACATCTTCTTGTATGTATTAATCATCTTGCATACATGTTGACACATCCCCCAGTGACATCTGTTGTCAAGGGTCCTCATTCTTTTAGATTTCCATCAAAGTCTTCACATATTTCCAAGAGGTTTCTTGGCCAAGTCTTCCTGGTCTTCTGGATGTTGATTTCCTTCATCAAAGTTGCATACTTCACAATCTCTTCCATCCTCATATCTTTCATTCCCAGGAGTTCTCATAGTTCTTCAATGCTCATCAACTACTTCATACTATTGTATGAGGACAAATTATGTTGATTTCATCTAGTTTGACTTATGTCTTTTTGCATCCTTTCAAAGGACAAGATATATTCCCATTTGATCATGCTTGATCCATTTTATCTGCAACCACACAACATGCCATTACAATATCAAATACAAATATAATTATACATACCTCATTTTTCTTCAGGTATTTTTTAGTAGCTTCCTTGATTGAAAAGATCTTCAATCCCTTGGTTTGCTTCATTCTTCATGTCATTGAACCACCATCTCATGAGTTCCAAGAGTTGGAATTTCTGACGAGACATTTGCTGCCTTCCCAGACTAGGAGATCCTTCGCTGAGATCTCTTATCAAAGATCCTTCAGGATCTAGTATATCCCCATCTGGAAAATGTTTCCTTGGATGAATTATTTCTTTCCTTCAATGTACACTTAGATTCCCAAGAGCTATGTTCTTCATGATTCCATACGATCTCTTGCTTCCATGATGCCACGAAACATCTTCATACTATGTGCATATCTGTAGGGACTTTTGATAGGATCCTTTTGAGAGGGAAACCATCTCATTCATAATGGAGATCTATTGCTCCCTCTTTCCGTTGATCCTTTTCTCTGCGTCTGCCATCCTTCCAGTGATATGAGTTTCTGTTCCATAGCACTTATTTGTTTCCTATCAACTTGCATTTCTCTATTGCTTCATAGAGACCATAGACTATTGATCAAGGTAACCTTCTTGTTCATGGACATTTGTTACCTTGCTTATTAATATCAATATCAATGATCATCATTTTTCCCAGATCTCGTAACTGAGATCTCATGAAGATGTTTCTTCATTCCTTGGCACCTACTGCTCTTCATTTCAAGAGTATATCATTTTATGTCTCCTTTCTTATTTCATAGAACATTAAGAGTTCTCATGTCTTCAGAGGAGACCTTGATGTACTGACTTCACTCCTTCACGAGGATTCTGTCAATCCTACTGCAAGAACTTTTGATGTATTCTCTAAACCATAGATCTTCTTGCACTAATGAAGTTAATAACACAAAACTTGATTATAGAATAAAATATACTTACTTGATACGTGAAGACAAGATCTTCACCTTGATCATGTTGCCTATTGTTGAAGCTGATATATTGATTGAGATCCTTAGACTTTCTTCCAACAAATTGTTGATACATATTGAATTGAAGTTGCTTGCCATGATCTAGAGAATAGCTTCTAATTTGAGTATTGTTCATATACACTCTCATATATGCCTTTGAATCAAGTTCCCCCTAAGATATAATATCTTAAGACTTTGTTCTTCGTAGAGAAGGATCCAAACTGAGTTGTGGATGAACTTGTCAAAACTGTTGTTACATATCCTTAGATCTGAATACTATTGACACCTGAAACCCTTGTTGTTGCAGACTGAACTCTAATCTAGGGTCTGATCATGACTAGGGTTTGATTCAACTGCTTTGATGTCTTGATTCTCGAATGTCTCTTTTCTGCCCTTATTTTTTACTGTTGAAACCATCCCTCTAATACTATGTTGAAGAGTCTAGGGCATGCATATTAAGGTGATTCTTCTTGTAACATGATAACAATTTGTGAAATCTTTAAACAATTTATCTTAGCTTGATGTTTACTTCATTATTAGTATGTGTTTGTTTACTTCATCAAACTGCTATCAAAACACAGGAGACAAGAACACAAATGTTTTGGCTTTCTGCCAAGGCCAAAACCTCTCGCTCTTGGAGAGGAAAACCCATGCAAAAATTCTTCTTATAGAGATTCCATTGACAAATACCAAGACCATGAACCTTGACATACTCTGCCTCTCCAAGACCAAGATATCAATCCTCCTTTCTATCGCTATTGAGATCATCCTCATTGTTGTTGTATCGTGATTGCTCTTGGATCACTGTTGCACTATGACTGCTTCATTACTACTACAACCTTCAACAATATCTTACTTGTTACTGAAACCATCCTTGCTGCATCATTGAGGCCTTCACAAGTGTATCACCAAGATCATTTACTACTGCATCTTTCCTGCACTTTGCTGCAGTGAGATTAATGATACACTTTGAGATCAATACTCTATCTCGAATGTATTCAGAGAAGGGATTATAGAGATCCATTTTTACCACGAGTGTATCTGGAGTGAGACAGTGATCACCAAATATGTGACTAAGTCTAGAATGAAGGACATTGTGGTATACTGTTATGAGATCATCAAGTTACAAGTATGCCGAGAATAACAAATCCAAATCTTCTCATTGTAACAACTCATGTGCCAAGTTAGTACTTCTGTAGGATTTCATACATCCTCTTTGCCACAAGAATACGTTGTCATTGATCCCATTCTTGGAGATGAATACCACCAAGGAGGAGAGTATTACTTTCTCTATTAATGTGATCATCACCGAAGCTTTGGGTAGTCCAAGGTGCTGCTATCTACTACAGGGATATCATTCTTGAGACCAACGTGATTTCTGTGTCCTCATCTGAAGATTTTCTTGATTCATCTATACGAGATAGATATGCCGAGAAAGAGACAGTGACATGCCTAGATCACATACATCACTTTTCTGATTTCTTCATACAAGGATACCACCTTCAGATCATAGATATGCCGAGGCTTTTAACTTATTGCGGTGACATCATACATGGTTTCATTCACTGCTCCATGTATCGAAGTTGTGACTGCACCTAAAACTCAAACTAGGTGTAGTCAAACCTTACTGCAACTTACCCTAACATGCGAAGATCTTAGAGGAATTTGCGAGTTTTGTCTTTTCCATTTGCAGATACCCCAAGCGGGTATTTATACTAGTTGTGCACATATAATTTGAACTGACATTACCTTATGAACCGAAATGTCTATTGCTTCAAGCCGACATGACATATTTATATATTTAAATCATTTATTTGGAGCCGAAATGAACATCTCCTTATCATTTTGCTCGCAAACTTTGATAGGATTGTTTTGAGGCATTGATCTTGGTCTTATAGGGCTGTTGCACAACTTGAAGACTCATACATATTTACATAAACTCATGAAGAGTTTCTATACACATGACATGACTTGTTGACATATAAATAAATCCTAAAGACATCAAGAAGAAGTCTTTCACCTAGTGACACTTCTTGCTCATGAAACCCATGTAGCAAGATTACAAAAATAATTTATTTCTTTTTATTACATCAAAATACAAAGATCATGTCATTATGAGGACCGAACCTAGTTACATTTTCTTCAAAAAGGCCAACATGAGATCCTAGAGATAGACCAACATTACCTTAAGGATAATACTTTCCTTCTTTTAGCTGACTGCAAGAGAGATAGTGACAATGTCTTGGACTGTAACGTTGACATGTATAACATGACTTCATGACTTCTTAATTATATTTATAACAAGACAACAAAACCTAAAAACATCAAGAAGAAGTCTTTGATCTATGAAAAACACTTCTTGCTCATGAAACCCATGATGCAAGGAATACAATAACTACATTTAATTCTTCTTTATATGAAATCATAATTATAAGTCATTGTGAAAACTAAACCTAGTTAAGTCTTTCTTCAACACTCCCTCTTAACTAGGGAGGTATTCATAAATGGTACATGAATTTGAGATCTTATAAGAAGAGTTAGACTAGTAACCCATCTGTATAGCATCATTATAACCAACATTGTCACATAGCAAGGCCTTGACTAACAACTCTACCTCTTAGTAGATCAGAGCACACAATGTTGGCAAGACCAATGACTTATAGACACCTTAGTCATTGTCTCTCAAGGTACATACCCACCCGAGTGTTCACTGAGTATGAACTTTTAGGAATATTCTTGTCTTGGGTTCGCAACCCTCAAAGAATATCGGTCCTCTTGCCTACTCTTGTCTTGGATGCCCTACACATCCTCAAAGAGTATCAGATGCCAAATAATTACCCAATCTACCCATTCTCTTCCCAAGTGAAGACAAGAATGTTGTATCTATCATGTGTCTACATTTCCATTCATGGCCTTCATCTAGACTTACGATTGTTAGTCCTGGTCTAGTGCATGACACATGAAATGGAAAAATGCAATTGTCACTCCTTTATAATCAGGGGTGATTTAATTCAAACTCCCTCTTGATCAAGGATTTGTCAAAGCTCCCTCTTAGCTAGGGACTCTTTTATACATCAACAACTTCTTCTTCGTGGGTTCTTCAGCTGCTTGATTAACTTGATGTGAATTTACATGGTTCTAATCATCATTTACCACTTGATGTCAATTTACATGGTTCTTCAGCTGCTTGATTAACTTCATGAGAATTTACTCGGTTCTAATCATCATTCACCACTTGATGTGAATTTACATAGTTTTCATATCTTGATTATATTTATTAATTTTTTATTTTTTTTAATGATTCCAAGGGTGCCAAATTTGGTCGTACCCTTCAAAAAATTCCCTTGAAGTTCCAAGGGTGCCATGCCTAACAATTTATTTGTGATGCCAAGGGTGCCAAGTTGGTCGTGCCCTTCAAGAGATTCCCTTGAAGTTCCAAGGGTGCCACACTACTTGCCCTTCAAGCATTCAGTGGCTAAGAGGGGAAAATATAGGTGCAACGACAGAGACCACTATCATCTCTTAAGTTGCCTGCTATAGTAAGACTAGTGGTGTAAGGAATCAAGAAATTCGCCTTGATGCGCACCCCTGGTAAAATCCTCATGAGCGACCCAACTTTGGGACCTGCCCTCATGACATCGCGATCTTCAAGGCGAAAGTGTTTCAACCTTTCCAGCCCAAGTCAGAGTGGGAGTGCTAGTGGGTGAGATCAGGAACACTGCCCCACCCTTCCCATGCAATTCCATCCAATTGTACAACCCCATCACCCATATGTTAGCCATTCGGCCAAGCAACTAATATGTGCCTGCAACCACAAACATATCATCAGAATATATATAAACATATATAGCAGGTTTCAAAATTGACTTAGAATTGCATATATAAAATAATATAAATTTTGACCAAACCAGGTGTTGTCAACTCGTCATATGCGAGTGCCTCTAGTGGTTTCCTGCCATACTCAATAATCATCACTAAAAAGGTTTCTCAGTGTTAGTCATTGTCATAATAACATAATTAACATCAC
The DNA here is from genome assembly GCA_000404065.3 of Pinus taeda. NCBI lineage: Eukaryota > Viridiplantae > Streptophyta > Pinopsida > Pinales > Pinaceae > Pinus > Pinus taeda. The sequence continues at coordinate 12,703 of APFE031184090.1, forward strand.
CTAATCATTCGCATCATTGTTCATTGTGAACCAGAACTAATGCAAGTAGGTAACATAAGGGACACATCTATCGTGGCTATCATCATCATAACATCAATGGAAACATACATATCCATCAAAGCTATCAACATCGTAACATCAATAGAAAACATATCTATCCATCAAAGCTATCATTATCATGATATCAATAGAGAGCATACATATCATTTACTGTTATCATCACCATAAATTCAATAGAGGCAAAACATAACCATTTATGTTACAATCATCATAGTATCAATAGAGAACATGCATAACCATTAATACTACAATCATCATAATACCAATAGAGAACATGCATAACCATTAATGCTACAATCATCATAATACCAATAGATAATATACATAACCATTAATGTTATTTGTTGTCGCACAAAATGTCTAGGCACCGTGACAACAACTCAGATCAGAGGCTCCACCTTGATCCCCATTCTCTTCGTTTAAGTTGTCTCCCTACAACAGGCTAAGGGGGATAGACTCTACAAAAATGGAATGACGGAGAACTAGTTGGAAATCAGCCAGTTCGAGAGACATAGTGAAGCGATCAAGTACTTGATTAAGGTTTAGCAAGACTTAGGATTTGATTAGATTTTAAATGATTGATACCAGTGCCTTATGGAGTCAATGATCTTGCTAGGGAAACCAAGACCAAGTAATCGATTAGCAACTGCTACTTAGATGAATGACTATCTTATATGAAATGCAGATTCTAAAACTAATGTGAGATGCAAAAATCTTGGTTAATTTTAGTTAAATGCCTATTTAAATGTAAATCCTTCAATCCTTTCTATGTTGAACTTGATTTTGTAGTAATTGGCAGAAAGAAGATAAGGAGAAGCACACTAAGGTGTGATTAACGATACCTCTCCTGAAATTCTAACATACCTGGTGTCTCTGGTGCTATAGAGAGCTGTGGCTCTGACGACTGCAAGTTCACTGTTTTAAGTACTATTAAAAAAAGCTTCTCAAACAAAGATTGATGGATACCTATAACTCTATCGACCTAGCTTATGCTTGAAAGTAAATTTTATCTATGCAAAGTTAACTTATATGCGAATGCACTAGATGATGGGCTAAAGTTAGACTCGAGAATCATAAACACTTGTGTCGCAAAAGCTCTCAACTACCCACCCAAATGAAATGCTCGCCTTATGGATGAAGACTTATAAAATAAAAACCTGAAGATATTACAATTAAAACACAAGCTTATTTCAAACATTTCTGATACAATTATAGCTCAAAGAGAACAAAAACTTATTTGCAATTTCATATCAATGTCAACGGATGTTCAAAAATACTCAGCTTAGGAAACACAAATATGCAATCTATTATAATTCCACGACAAAGTTTTTTAACAATCACTTGAAAATATTAACATGTAATGAGCATTAAATAATTCAAGCAATGACGATAGATTTCAATAGATGCAAGATATTCTAGCAATTGAATTTCTAGAGATCCAAATACTTTAAACAACCATGAAATTTAAATGCTAACCAATTTCGATCTTAGAGTTAAAAGATTTATGATTAGTGACCCAAATCTAGGAATTTTTTCCAATAGTTAATCTTTGGATAAAAATTTCAAGCTTGATTAACTATAGAGAAATGAAAAATGCTTAATACCACAAAAGTTCTCCTTTTAATTTTTACCTTAGCACAAAAGACACCAAGAAGCAATTTCAAAAAATGACAAATTTGATTAGTCCTTAGGAAAACCTTTTCAATGTGCTAAGTTTTATGAAACTAGACTTTGATGTGGTATATGATTAATCAAGATCTTTGTTTTGAATATGACCAAAACAAATCAAATTCATTTATAATGCCTTTTAAATTTTTTAATGGGCCAGAGGCCACATAAAAAATTTAAAATCTTTAAATGTGAGTATTTATTTCGATTTATTCTCTAGTTACACAAAATATAAAAATGAAGCCCCTTCATTTTTTATTTATTTTTATTGTTAATTTCTTATTTTTTAGTTTTTAGGGTTGGATTTTAATTTTTTATTTTCGATATAATAAAATAATGAAATGAACAAAAAATCAAAATCAAACAAATCAAATGAAATTGAAATATAAAAAAGTCCGGTCAAGATTTTTTTTTTTTTTTTTTTTTTTTTTTTTTTTTAAATAAAGAAAAAATCAAACAAATAAAATAAAAAATGAATCATTAAAAAAAAAAACAACAACAACAACAACAATGTAAAAGAAACTAACTTAAATGAAACCAAAACAAATAAAAATGAAACGTAAACAAAACAAAGAGCAACCAAATAATAATAAAAAAAATCAAATTGTATAAAAAATCAAACAAAACCTAATGCATACTAAACAGAAGAAAATAAATAAGGAAATCGAAAGGTGTTTTCTTAGCATGTGTGCAGGTGACGGAGGCAGAGCAAAAGGGAGCTGCGAGAAGGGCTAACAGTTTTGGATTGATGAAGAAGCAATGGATGAAGGAAACGATGGAGGTTGGGAGATCTTTGACGCAGGTCCTGGCAGCAAGGAGCAACAATAAAAGAGAACGCAAGTTAGGGAAGAGGGAATGCAGCAATGAGGAGGACAGATGGAGGGATGGACGTGGGATTGCAAGGTTTGGCAACATAAATGTGTGGAGAAGAGAATGAGCAGGGTCGTACGAATCTAGACGGGATAACAAGGAGACAGTACACAAGTTTTGGAGGGTTTTTTAAGAAAAATCAAAATTTTTCTGCAACAACAAAAATAAAAACCCCAGGCAACAACAAAAGGTTGTGGGCCTTGTAAAAAAATTTTATTTTTTATTTTTTTTTACAGCAAAGAGATTGAAAACCCAGGCAACACACAAGTAGCCAAAGAATCGAAAATAAATTTACCAGATTAAGATCTTATACCTCTGCTTAAGATTTACCAGTAAAATCCTTAAAATTTTTAATCATTTCTAGATTTAAATGAAATACCCATGGACTGCAAAAAAAAAAAAAAAAAAAAAAAAAAAAAAAAAAAAAAAAAAAAAAAGAAAGAAAGAAAGAAAGAAGAAGAAGAATAATATCCCTGGAAAACGATTTTAATGAACCCCAGAGATCTAGATCTTGCCCTCCAGGGCCTAGATTTGGACTCTACACAATTTTCTCCTTCAAATATATACAATGACCCAAAAAAATAAAACTCAGAAAACCCAAGTCAGAAAACTGAAAATAATTATAGAGTTATGTATATAAATGACAAATCTATCAGATCTAGGGAGCGTGAGTCCAATTCCGCTCCTAAATCTGATAATCTGAGGTTCTCAACAACCAGATCTATTGATTTAACACAAATAAATATTTTTTTTTTGAATTTTAAAAGAGGTGTTGAGCTTAAAACCCTTCATGCATCACTAGTAAACAAATATCTTATGATAAGTTCGAAATCAAATTAAGTTGGGCTCTTCAGAAAACACAAATCGGGAGTTGGTTGGTCCAACTGAAAACTTTCCCGAATACTCGATGATCTAAAAATCAAAATTTTCTTGCAAAACTCAATTCAACCATCAACATAGAGCGAGAAAATGATAATAAAATTAAAATAAATAGAGATACCCGTTATTATATTTAAAACTTAAATTATCATTTAAACCCCAGCGACTTAACAAGATACTTATACTCAAATCACTCTTCAGAAGTTATTATTAATGGCTAAAAAAAATTTACACATGAAAAACGATACATCTTATAGTATTTCCATGAAAAGTAACACCCACTAAAATTAAACCCAAAGTCTTCTTTTATTATCCAAAAAAGTTTACACGAACTTTTCTCTTAGCACACGATCAAAAGATTAGATCAACTGACTGACAAATGACCTTCTATTTAAAGATAAATCTTCTCACGGCTAGTTCGAGTGATCCTCGTCAAAACAATCTCAATCGTTGATGATAATCAAAATTTCTTTTAATCTCATCTGTCGAAATTTCAAATTTTTGAAGAAATTCAAAATTTTCAATTAAATGCATTTTAATTAATTCAAAAAATAAATTTTTGAATTAATTTCCTCAAAATTTTGACTTTGACTTAACCCCAGGGACCAAAGGTTTAAAATTTAGCAAAACAATCAATTTACCTTAGTCCCGGGCTTCTTAAAATTTAATTTCTAAGGATCGATGAATTTTACCTTCGAAGAATTTAAATTTACCTAGGACCTATAATTAATTAAATTTTTGGTTTAAGATTTTTATTAATTTTTGCCAGAAAATTTAATTAATTAACCTATCAGGGGATAAATTATTTTTCCAACCCTCAAGACACTTTACATCATGATTTTCACATTTTTTACATCTCAAGAGAGAAAACCCATTTGCAAAAGACCCTCACAGTCTACCCAATTCTGCGACACAAATATAATCTAGCATACCAAACAATTTGTAATAAAATAACCTAACCAAATAGTTAGGATTATTCCAAAATCACTTTTACATAGACTCGATCTAGAACACTATGACTCCCCTAAGATCACAGTGACAAAATCTGTTCCGGCTTTGGAGTAAGGCTAAAGGAAAATTCTATCGACCATTCGAGAATGGATCAGTGAGACAAAAAACTCCCGAAGTATAGATCATCACCAGAAAAGTAGGTTTACCTAGGCAATTACATACATGACACAGATCTGCTAAGATTATTTATATCATATACATGCAGAATGGGTTTACATTACAACATGATTCTTAAACTGATGATGATAGCTAGACAACACAAACACATTAATCACGCACTATCCCTTTTACACAAAAAATGAGGTGTACTGCTATGGGTTGTTGACACGTAGTAGTTAACATCTGGCTCTACTTGGGGACACATTATTGCAAGGAAGGAATGTGAGAATCCAGAATCTGCATCCATGCAACGCACAATATAACATAAGTAGTTTCCATCCAAAAAATCATCACATAACATTAAACACATGAAAGATATAAGCTCTTCATTTATTAACTATCCTAATAACATGAAAAACAAAAATCTAACTACAAAATGAAATACTAAAATAACAGAGTATAAGGTTATAAATACAATACAAAAATGCCCCATGGCATCAGATGCGTTCAATATAGTGCATACTAAGCATTTGTCTGCTTTCACGTAAATTTGTTAGTTGTTTTGTTAAATCCCTATACTACTAGTGTAACCCCTTTATTATATTGTTGTATCCATGTAGTCCCCATAGAAGCCCATTATTGTTATTATGTGCCCCATAGAAGCCCACTATAGTTATTATTGTGCCTTTACATTATTATTGTTATGTCAGGTCTAATTATATTATAACCCCTTAGACTCCTATATATAGAAAGGAGGTCTTGTCATTTGTATCATCCAAGAATTGTTCATTTGTGCAATGTAAAGGAGGTTTCCCCCTCGAAAAGCCTTATTTCTAGGGCATTCATCTATCTTTTATATCTTTCTGTAAGTTAGTTTCACAACATTTGGTATCAGAGCTGTGGATTCTAGGGTTTCACTGCTCCAAACAGGCCATCGTGGCATTTTCGCTATAACTTTTTTTTACGACGTTTCAGACGCTAAAAAAAAAAACCCATTTGAGTTGAAATTGTTCTGAACCTTGCGTTCGAATTTCAGAGCTTTTCGTGCTATATTTGCAGAAATATGATCTGAGGAAGTTAGCCTTTTTGCAGACTCCCAAATTACATTCCAAATAGGTGACCTGGGGAAAATAGTTATAATTTTTGTTTTGAGCATCAAATTGAAATTTCGTAAGAAGTTACAGAAAGAGGATGGACTGTAGTTTCCTGTGTATATTTTTCAAATCCTAAGGTCAAAACAGTGACACGTGGCACTTCATACAATTTCTCTCTTCTGAAAAGGTATATAATCAGGTCATCATGGGAAATTATGCATAACTATTTCTTGGAGAATCCAAATTTGATCAGACTGGTGGCGTTAGAAAGAGGACGCAGAGGGCTACTGCAGGTCACAATTTCAGAATTTAAAGATTCGTAAGTATAGAGTTATAGTCATTTTAAGATCGAGGTCCTAAAATAAAAAAAAAAACAAGATGAGGAAGTTTGATGGCAAGGATCCTATAAATTGGATACTATAGATGGCGAAATATTTTGATCTACATGGTGTACCACTATTACAAAAGGCATGTATTACATCTTCATATTTAGAAAAAGATCAATTTTTATGGTATAAAGGGCTTTGTTCTCGTAAACAACTTGTTACGTGGTCAATTTTCACGGAGGAAATTATAGCACATTATGAGAATACAAAGAACAATACTTTTTTTAGAGCAACACCACAACAATTGGAAGAAAAAAAGAGAAAAAGGGATTTGTTACAAAGTGGAAAGCAAAATTATGGCAACAAGGAAGTCTACCCCTCACAACTATAATAATGGAAGTGTTGTTTCTCCTAGCCTTCCACAACCTACAAGGGTTACATGACAACAATTAGAAAAAAAAAAAAGAAAAAAGAAAAAAAAGAGCTTTGTTACAATTGTGATAGAAAATGCACTAAAGGTCATAAGTGTGCTGAGAAGAAATTATTTTACATAGAGCATGAAGAGGAAGAAGAAAAAGGTTCAAGAAGTAAAAGATCACATCCAGAAATAAGAAATGAATCCAACCATATCTTGTAATGCATTAGCCAGAATTACCACTCCTCAAACTATTAAGATAGAAGGACATATCAAGAAGAAAAATGTTCAAGAAGTGAAAGATCACATCGAGCATCAAGAAATAAATCCGACCATATCTTGTAAAGCATTGGAAGTAATTACCACTCCCCAAAATCTCAAGATAGAATGACATATCAAGAAAAAGAAGGTTCAAATAGTGAAATATCAAGAAGAAAAGTATCAAGAAACATCAAAAGAAAAGGATAATCGCTAGGAACCAACCCTAGAGAAAGAAGAAATGAACCCGACCATACCTTGTAATGCATTCGTCGGAATTACCACTCCTCAAACTATAAAGATAGAAGGACATATCAAGAAGAAAAAGGTAATAGTGTTGATTGATTTAGGTAGTACCCATAATTTTATTAATTGTAAAATAGCCAAGGACTTTAATTGTTTCCTAGATCCAGCACTAGAGTGTTAAGTGATAGTTGTAAGTGGAGGAACCATAAATTGCTCTGGAAAGGGCCATGATATCAAGTTATCCATGGGAGAATATGTATTGAATAGCCCAATGTTTTCTGTTCCAATGGGTGGTGCTAATGTTGTACTAGGAGTCCAATGGCTACAATCCTTGGGTACAATAGCTTTTAATTTTCAAGAACTTTTTATGAAATTTTCTTCGGAAGGAAAGAAAGTTGAATTAAGGGGTATTACAGAGAAACCAGGAAAGATAATCAGCTCTAACGAAATGACAAAGCTTCTAAAGAAAAAACAAGGCGTAATTGCACAGTTATGTTCGCTAACTATTCACACATCGAAATCATGTATTTCTCCAGATCTCCAAAAAGTTTTGGACAATCATTCCAAGGTATTTGAGACTCCCAAAGGTCTCCCACGTATTCATGATCATGATCGTGTTATTCATTTTATTCCAAGGTGTGTTCCTCCAAACATCAAGCCTTATAGATATCCATATGCCCAAAGTGAAATTGAACATATGGTTGCAGAAATGGTAGAGGTTGGTATAATTATCCAACCAAATTTGATAAACAAAGGAAGGTATGAATGGAAGAATGGCGAAGCAGGGTGGGAACTCATTCAAAAGTTGCCGAATATCCCAGTTCCAACAATATTGCCAGAACTTGACAAGGAAGGAAAAAACATATTGGAACCTGAAGCATTTACAGAACCAAGAAGTTGACAACTACGAAATTGATCAATTTCAAAGCATCTCATCAAGTGGAAGAACTTACTTGTTGAAGGTTTCACATGGAAGGACAAGAATTTTATACAGAAGCATCAAGAACTACTCAAGCGTTAAGGACAACACTTTTTGAAGGAGAGGGGCATGTTAAGACCCTATACTACTAGTGTAACCCCTTATTCTTATTAGTACAACCCCCTTATTATATTGTTGTACCCATGTAGTCCCCATAAAAGCCCACTATTGTTTTTATTGTGCCCCATAGAAGCCCACTATTGTTATTATTGTTCCCTTACATTATTATTGTTATGCCGGCTCTGATTATATTATGACCCCTTAGGTTCCTATATATAGAAAGGAGGCCTTGTCATTTGTATCATCCAAGAATTGTTCATTTGTGTAATGTAAAGGAGGTTTCCCCCTTGAAGAGGCTTATTTCTAAGGCATTCATTTATCTTTTCAATCTTTCTGTGAGCTAGTTTCATAACATGTTTCTCGGATGTGCCATGCCCAATCCTGCATATGGTAGGACTTTTCCCTATTCGAAAATCAAGTTGCTCACGACCATTAGATGCATCAAACCACTTCCTCATTCTCTTTCTCTTGTGCTTTTCTTTGTGGCAGGTTGTATCACTGATAATGTGGAACATTCTGCTTCAAAACTCTCAGATGAAGTATGTAAGATATGCATGACATGTCTTTCTTCATTCTGCATCTGATTCTTATCAATTTTTGTTTTATCCGGGTCACCTTCAATTAGCCATTTTTCAATGGAACAAATGACCTCATAATAAGATGGAGCTTGCTACAGTAGATAGGGAGGCTTATGATCTATCGACATTCCTTGTTTCTTTCATCTTCTAACTGATGCTGAAGTTTCTGCACTTATATGGTTATGGCATCCATCTAGGTAGGGTGTTCATCTTTCATAGCACTGACTTCCTTGGCATGGTTTTCTTCCATGGTCAATAGATTATTATGAAGACATATCTGACCAACTTTCATATCTTTTATTACTTTGTCATTAGCTACTTTTATGGTCATCAAGCAATGTTGCATAGAGTTCATTTCTCTATCATGATCTGCTTTCATGGCCTCCATCTGGTTATTATAATCGAATCTCACGATGGTCATTTCTTTGTCGATAGTTAACAATTTGTTTTGAATCGAACTTATTTCTTTTTGATAATTTGTTTCCATGGCAGTCACGTGATTTGAATGATTAAATTCCATGATCGTCATATTTTCCTTTAAGGCTAATAACTTGCTTTGCATAGAATTAATTTCCCTGTCATCATTAGCTTTCATGGTTTCATTTCCTAGCATGCTGACTTTGCATGTCGGTTCTCATATCCTCCATATTCTGAGCACACTTTTTTACTATGGTGGTTACATGATCGAAGTGTTTACTTTTCATGATTTCCATCTCCTCATCACTTTTTTCTCGCTGATTGTACAAAGTTCTCATATCCTTGACGTAATCAGTTATAAACTTTTCTTGATTAAGCTCCATATTTTTTACCCACTTTGTTTGACTGAACTACATGTCTTTAACCAATTGCTTTAGTTCTTCTATAAGATGCTTATTATTCTCCCTTTCACTGTTGACACTAATTTGATAACTTGTTCCCACTTTTCCACTATCATAGATTTGTCGTGCAACGGTACAAGTGGATGGCACATTCTAATATGGAGAATTGTCTTGAAATCTTTTATTAACAGCTGGATCTTTTACAAGATCACTCTTGTTGACCACTACGTGTCAACGACTCATAGCAGTACACCCCTTTTTTCGCAAAAGGGATAGTGCATGATCGATGTGTTCTTGCCATTCAGCTATCATCGTCAGCCTGAGGATCATGTTATAATATAAACCCATTCTGCATGTGTATAATGTAAATAATCTCAGCAGATCCGTGTCATGTATGTAATTACCTACGTAAACCTACTTTTCTAGTGACGATCTACATTCTGGGAAGTTTTTGTCTCACCGATCCATTTTCGAATGGTCAGCAAAGTTTTCTTTCAACTTTACCCCAAAGTCGTAATGGATTTTGTCATTGGGATGTTAGAAGTCTTAGTGTTCTAAATCGAGCCTATGTAAAAGTGATTTGGGAATAATCCTAACCATTTGGTTAAGTTATTTTATTACAAATTTCTTGGTTTGCTGGATTATATTTATGTCGCAATGTTAGGTAGTCTGTGAGGGTCTTTTACGAATGGATTTTCTCCTTTGAGATGTAAAAAATGTAAAATTCATGATGTAAAGTGTCTTGAGGGTTAGAAAAATAATTTATCCCCTCATAAGTTAATTAATTAAATTTTATGGTCAAAATAAATTAAAATCCGAAGCCATAAATTTAATTAATTCTAGGCCCTAGATAAATTTAAATTCTCCGGAGGCAAAATTTGTGTCCTTAACAAATTAAATTTTAAGAGGTCCAGAGACTAAGGTAAATTAATTATTTTACTAAATTTTAAGCCTTTGGTCCATGGAGTTAAGTTAAAGTCAACATTTTGAGGAAATTAATTCAAAATTTTAATTTTTGAATTAATTAAAATTCATTTAATTGAAAATTTCGAATTTCTTCAATAATTTAAAATTTCGATGAATGAGATTAAAAGAAATTTTAATACTCATCAATGGTTGAGATTGCTTTGACGAGGATCACTCGAACTAGCCGTTGGAGAATTTATTTGTAAATAGGAGGTCATTTGTCAGTCAGTTGATTTGATCTCTGGATCGTGTACTAAGCTCTCAAGCTCTATTGTATACTTTTTTGAATTAATGTAAAAATCTTTGGAGTTTCAACATGCTATAATGTTCCTCTTCATGAATTTATGGTAAAATTGTTTTAATTTTTGCTTAATATTATATGAAAACTATCAATGAATAGCTCTCTTAGAATAATCTGAATATAAGTATCTTATTTAGTTTGTTGGATCTAAGGTAACATTTTTAATTTTGATTGAAGTAGCATGTATCTCTATTTCTTCAGAATTTTATTGTTGTTCTATTTCTCTACTTGATTTGATGGTTGATCTATTATTTTCAGAAGATCTCTCAGGTTCTCATTGAGCGTTTGGAGATAGTTCTCGGTTGGACCAGCCAACTCTCAACACATATTTTCTGAAGAGCTTACTTCATATAAGCCTCACGATTTATCTAACGATAATCTTTTTTATGTAGGTGTTTTTGGGCTAGTATCTCTCTAAAATTTCAAAATCTTTTAAATATTTTGTGGAAATTTTGATAGATCTGGCTATTAAGAGCCTTAAATTATCAGATCTGGGAGCGAAATTGGACTCGTACTCCTCATATCTGATATATTTGTAAATTATTTGTATAGATCTATTATTTGCTTGTGTAGATCTGAAATTTTGTAATATAACTTTGAATTTTAACACTTGGGTTTTTGGGATTTTCTCTATTTTTGTGCATATTGGGTATTGAGTTTTTCTCTTTTCACTTATGCAAAAGTAGATCTGAGAAATCAACTAAGAAAATCTTCAAATCTAAGCTAGATTTAGACCCTGAAGGGCAAAATCTAGGCTCAAACGTTGTTTGCAGGAATAGATCTAAGAAATCAACCAAGTAAATCTTCAGATTTGAGCTAGATCTAGACCGGAAAGCAAGATCTGAGCTCAAAGATTGTTTGCAGGAATAGATCTGAGAAATCAACCAAATAAATATTCAGATCTAAGATTTTTCAAGCAGATCTGGGGGTTTTGAGACAGATATAGGCCATAAAGGGCAATATTTTATCCCAAATCTTTTTACAAGGCCAACCATTAAAGATTTTGCAATAAATCTAAAAATCTAAAGCAAAATATTTTTTGTTTAGAACAAGGGTTTCAAGTTTTGGGGCTCTTAAACCCAAATTTGTCTTCTCCTAGTCCAACGCTAGTTCTATTGGGCCTAGTGCTAGCTCTCATTGGCCCTAGATTCCCTTGCTCCATTTCTGATTTGAATATTTGATTTTCTGAAGCTAATCATTGTTGGGTTTTTGCAGAAAATTTGGTAAAAATTTGTGTTTCAGATATTGAAATTGTTTTGGCAACTTGGGCAAGTGATCTTCAAGGCCTAGGGCCTAAGGTTTTGATCTCTAAACTATCTTTTTCACCACTGTTTGCTACAACAATCATATACATTTCTAATAGTGGTGAAAAACACATCGAAGTGGTTTGAAATTAACTAAAAAATTGTTAAATACATTAATAAGTCATTTATGTTTGATATGTATCAAGAATTTGGCCTAGATCTACATTTTGAGTCACTGTTATCTCTGAATAATTCTGTTTCTAAAATCTGAAATATAATAGTGAAACAAATTAATGTGGGTTAGCTAAAATCAATTGCTAAGTTGTCTAATACATTAAGGAATTAATTTTTTGAGTTGGGCATTCATCATTAGGCTTATTTCATATTTTAATTGTTGGATGTAATAAGTATATCAAATCTGATGTAATTCCGAAAATCATATCACAACATGCTGAATTTTTTTGATAATTCATGTGGGCAAGTTTGGAAAAGTTTCAGTAAATTTTTGGCATAAAGATATCATTAATAGCTTATTGTTTTCATTTTCATATTGTTGTTGTCATAAAGTTTTTCTTACCGTTGTCCTAAAAATTAATTTCTGAAAATTAAGTACTTTGTCATGGAATTGTGATAAAATGCATATCTTTTGTTTCATAAACTAAGTATTTTTTTTAGCATCTGTTGACATTGAAATCGAATTGCAAAGTTGTTTTTTTTCTCTTTGAGCTAAATTGTATCAAGAAGATTTGAAATAAGCTGATGTTTTAACTATAGCATCTTCAAGAGTTTATTTTCTGAGTCTTCATCTAAAAAAAGGTGAGCATCTCATTTGGATAATTGAAGGCTTTAGCAACACAAGTGTTTCCCCATCCTCGAATCTAACTTCATCTCATCTTCCAATGCATTTACTTCCAAGCATATGCTTGGTCGCTAGACAGATAGATCTTTATTCGTATTTTCTTGAGAAGCTTGTTTTAATAGTACTTAAAACGATGACCTTGCAGTCGTCAGAGCCACAACTCTCTGCAGCGCCGAAGGCACCGGTATGTTAGAAGTTCAGGAGAGGTATTAAGGTGTGCTTCCCCTGACCTTCTCTCTACCAATTACTACGAAATCAGGCTCGACACAGAAAGGATTGAAGGATTCAAAATCTAAGTAGGCATTTAACTAAAATCAACCAAGATTCCTGCATCTCACACTAGTTTTAGGATCTGCATTTCATACAAGATAGCCGTTCATCTAAGAAACAGTGACTAATCGATTACTTGGTCTTCATTTTCCTAGAAAGATCATTGACTCCATAAGGCACTAGTATTAACCGTTTAAAATTTAATAAAATTCTAAGTCTTGTTAAATCTTAATCAAGTACTTGATTGCCTCGTTATGTCTCCCGAACTGGTCGGTTCCCAACTAGTTCTTCTTCATTCCATTTTTTCCATAGGATCTACCCCCCTTAGCTTACTGTAGGGAGACAACTTAAATGGAGAGATTGGGGATCAAGGTGATATCCCCCGATCTGAGCATTATCACAGTACCTAGACATTCTATGCGAAAACAATTTTTGGCACCGTTGCCGAGGATAGAGTTTTTCTGTCCTTGGTTTCTCGACATCATTTTAATCGTCTCATATTTTCCGCCATTCATTAGCCTGTAAAGAGGCACAACATTTCCTGGTGTCATTTGATCTTTTCATCGTCCTATCTTTCGTCATCTCGTTAATCGTTTCATGTTAACTTTTAGCATCTAGACATTTCAGTTCGTTTCTTGTTTAGGTGCCGACTCCATTTTTTTATTTATTATTTCTCAGACAAGAAGCCCTCCCTTATATCCTATGGTTTGTTGCCTTTTAGATCCTAGAGTTAGATTCATGTTCTAATGGCGACTCCACTTCTTTCATTTCTTACAAGAATTTCTACTAGAAGTTCGCTTCTTGTGGATCTCTTGATTTTCTTGAGTAGGGATTTCTCTCTATCATTCATTTGGTCCCTCATTATTCCTTTAGGCAAGTCATCATAGATGATTCATTTACCCCGTGTCATTTTACTGATGTTCTCCATGATATTCTGGAAGTGGCCATTCATAAATTGTCTTTGTCCTCGAGTGGTGATTCAGTCGCTGTTAGAAAGCATCTATGTAGGTTTACTCATACAATACTCAGATATTGTAGTTCTCCCCAGTATGATCATGAAGATGTCAAAATGCATCTATTTGCCTTTTCTTTAGAGGGTGATGCTTTGAATTGGTTTAATAATTGTCCTGAAGATTCTTTCGCTTCTTTACAAGACATCATCAATGCTTTTACAGATAGATATGGTTATCAAGGTAGCTCACCTTATGCCCCTAAAATTATGCAACAGAATGAAAGTGATCTTGTGAAGGATCCAATTGTTAATGAAAGATTTCAAGACAATTCTCCATATCAGAATGTGCCATCCAGTTATACCAATGCAAGTCAAATTCATGACAGTGGAAAAACAAGGACAAGTTGTCAAATCAATGTCAACAATGAAAGGGAAAATGATAAGCAAATTATAGAAGAACTAAACCAATTGGTTAAATACATGCAGTTTAGTCAAGCACAGTTGGTAAAAAATATGGTTCTTAATCAAGTAAAATTTCTAACTGATTACGTCAAGGATATGAGAACTTTATACACTCAACTGGAAAAACATGATGAGGAGATGGAAATCATGAAAATTAAACACTCTGATCACGTAACCACCGTAGTAGAAAAGTGTGCTCAGAATATGGAGGATATGAGGATCGACATGAAAAGGAAATGGAAACCATGAAAGCTAATCATGGCAGAGGAATTAATTCTATGCAAAGCAAGTTATTAACTATGGATGAAGAAATGACCATCATGAGATTCAATCAGGGAAATTTTTACGAAACACCCTAAATTTATATGTATAATAAATGGGCTAATTCCCATGATACATAGGAAAAATGGGAGGTGACTTTATCAATAATATAATATGTATATATAATTTTTTTTGGCGAATCTCTCACCAGATTATATTATCTTGTACAGTGATGGAGAATATTTTACTGAATTATGAAATCTTCTAAGATCTTGGCAAATCTTTTACTAAGTAATAAAACATTGTGAAGTCTTGGCAAATGTTTTGTTAAAGTATGAAACCATATATAATAATAAGAAAACATATTCATTAAACTGTAATATATTAACATACATGTTTGGAAAAAAGAAACATAATTTTCTCTTCCTACAAACAATGTTCCAAGTTTCAGTGGTCGTGTTTGTCAAGGTCTTACAAACACTCTTTCATATCCTTACTATTAGTTTTGATAATATTCCCAAAAAGTTTTTGTAGTTTTGATTTGACACGAGTTCGTTAAGTAGGAGAGGTTTAATTTTTCTCTTACAACTTTTGTTCAAGCTACCACTTTTTTCAAGTACAAATCTTTCTTATTCATAGTACTCACTGCGAATAAAAAAAACACATCAAGTTTGTTTACCCCAACACGCCAACAAGTAGCAAGCCCCAACTATATTATATAAAAAAGTATTAGGTATCCCAAAGGCTTGAAGGGGATCTAATTGAAAGAAGTGACCATTGTGAGAAGCCTTCCAATCAGTGTATGAATATATAAAATATAAATGTAGATTTATTATTATTTTAATTGGAAATCTTCAATTAAATAATAAAATTTAATTATGTCTCTCCCAATCTAAATTGCTTATTAGCATAATTCACTACCCTCATACATCTCGCATTTTTTAACAACGTTGTAACATGTAGATTAATTTCCTTTTTGGTGAACAATCTCCACCTTTTAGGAAAATATGATGCAGTGGCTCCAACCCCTACAGATCATTAGGACAAACTAAAAAGGTTGTACAAACCAGTGTATTTTTCAAACAACTAATCCAACATTAGTACCTAAAATTTCTCATGAAGATATCATCTTGAGAATGTTTGAAAAATGGTGGGAAATCTTCTGGGAGGGTGATGCAGAAAGGGTGATAAGGTTTCATTGTTTTGAATTTTTTTTGTTAAATCAGAAAAACCAATATTACTGGAGATATTGGTACTTTTTACTAAATTTTGTGAAGTGACTAAATGTAGCTTTAACCATTCACCTTAAGATGTTTTTACAATATAATTTCCTAAGTCTATTTAATATCTTCATTATCATAAAAACCAACCTATATCTATCTTAACTCCACATCTACCACTCTTAGAGAGATGAAATCTATTTATCCCTATGAGCACTTGGTAGACCCAGAATTAAGATGGATCTAAAATGATAGAATTTCCCCTTTAAGTAGTCTATGCTCACATGAATATCATGGTATTACTATGGGTCAATACCATGGGTTCTCATAAACCCGGAGCTTAAAAATTTATATTAGTGATTTATAAAAATTAATAAAATTAATAATTGATTGTTATATTAACCAAGTTAAAATGTTTAACATACATTAAATTACAACATCCATTTTTACTTTTGATCCACCAAGCTCTGAGAGGGAGCAAATATTTTTCACTCTATGCTAGTTTGCATATTACGATATTTGATCCCTCTCAAGGCTTAGTAAATCCAGAGTAAAGATGGATCCATGCTGGTTTAATTCCCCCCTTTAAATAGGCTACATTCCACATGAATACCATGGGTCAATACCACGTACCATTTTTATTTTTATTAATACTAATATTAGGGTTAATAATGTTTTTTTACATGATATTAATAATAATCTAGCCCATAGTATTTTACCCATAGGTTTCACCTAAATATAACGCATTTTTTGAGTGTTCGTAAATACAAGGTGACTTATGGAGTAAATATAAAAAAATGTATTATTTATTTACCATACTTCTCGTTTATTTATATTTTTATTAATTTACCATACCTCTTTTACAAATATGGTATTTGGCCCATAGGATTCACTTTAATTAAATCTCTTTTTTGAGCCTTCATAAATAGAAAGAGGGTTATGGACTAAATATAAAAAGAAGTTTTATTTATTTACCATACCTCTAGTTTATTTATATTTTTATTTATTTACCATACTTTTTGAGTAAGTATAAAAAGAAGTTTTATTTATTTACCTGTTGATGCCTCGAAAATCGCTGCAACAACATTGGGGAAACCACCCGGTCCGGACCTTAGTACAGCGCCTTTTCCGTTTGGGATAGTGGCTCCGACTGGGGGTAATGGGACCAGTTTCCCAGAATTAGATAAAATGGGATGAGTGAATGTTTTATAGGTGACACTAGTGATAGGCGAAAGACTGATACTATTGACAAAATATAAATAAATGAAACTATCCCGGGAATCTATTGAGCTCTAAAGCGTAGCTTTTGATGCTCTATATCTCAAAGATAAACATATAGATGACTGTATCCTTAAGGCATAGATATTGAATTATTTAGGATTGTTGTGCTTAAATAGTTAAGCGCAGCGATTTAAAGCAATATTACTACACTTTACACATTTATATCATCAACATATGCATGATTAAAAGTAAAGGCATATCATATAAACACCCAATAGTGGAATGAACAAGATTTGCTGTTATAGCGCATGCATACAATCAACGATAGCAAGATAATTACATAACAATTCACATACGCAGAATGACTTCAGACAAAGATAGAAGTACCATTTGAGTTGTAGGCCAATCCCAGATATCAATCGCTATGTGTGGCTTTTCCCTTAACGCATAAACATTCCTCAATCAATGACAATAGTGCACAATTGTATCAAGAAATTTCTCCATTAAAGTAAAAGCGACTGGTCGAGTTTCATAAAAGAATAAAGGCTGAAGCACAATAGTGCAAACTTCAGTCTGTTAAGTCTATTACAAAATTTTACGACCCTTTCTAAAAACATGAAAGGGTCTATAAATACTATGCTAATCTAAATATCTATCAAACAGAAATGCTAACTAAGCTGATATCAATAACTTCTTGTTGCTATTTCTGCTGGCGATTTGAGGAGCTGGAGGATGATTCATTCTGTCGGCTGCTTTCCTTTGAACTTGAGTTGATTGATGGCAAGCATTGGCTCAATTTCAGGAGGTTTGTTGAGCCGCGAACTGAGCTGGGCAGTGTAGGTGGCGTCTTGGATGTCGGGGATCATACATTGAACGGCATCTGTTAAGCATTTGAGGGCGGCTCTTTGTTCATGAGGCTTGATTAGGAAATGCCAATATGTTTCTATGTTTAAACTGTTAACCCCGGCGATTAACCTTCCTCTGCTTTCTAACTCTGGATAACACGTTTGCTCCAATGTATTCGCTGTAGTAACCTTTCCGGGTGTACACTGGGAAACGATGTTTGCTATGTAGAGTGTATCGTTAACTAGATCAATCAACTTGTTAGAAGTCAATCTACACCTTGAAGCTGCTCTTTCTGCCTTTAACACCTGTGTGTGCCACTCCGTGAATAGTATGTCCTTATGAACCTCAAGTATTCTTGGCAAATTGGAGTCTTTTCCCGACTTCGAATCTTGCCATTTGAGGTATGCTGTAATAGCTTCATCGGCTTGATTCAAGTCATCCCTTGCCTTTTCTACCTGCTCATTTACAGCTGTAGTTAATTCGCAGAGTGGTTCCGCTTGAGAGAGGTATTGAGCCAAGAGTTTAACTTGCGCTATAAGCGCATTGTTGATTAACATTGCCTCTTTTCTGAATTCCATTATCTGCGAATTTCCTTTGATATTCTCTAGCTGCGCTGTAATTTGAGCGATATGCTCATCTTTGGTCTTTAACAATTGCTCATTTGCCGCTTTTAATTGCTCCAAAGCCTCTGTCAACTCATTTTGTTTCTGGATCGCTGCCTGATTAATCTTTTGTTTCTCTTCCTCCCATTGCTGAGCCAATTGGCTATTTATTTGCTGTTGTTCCACTAACTGTTCGCCTGCACACGTTGTCCTCTGTTGTTGTTCTGCTAATTGTTCCTCGGCTTGTATTACCCTCTGTTTTATATCCGCTAATTCTGTTTGCAATGTGGAGATTTCCTGGTCTTTAGTCTTTAATAAAAGACTTACCTCTGATGCCTTGTCGATAGTTGCAGCTGAATAAGCTCCAGCGTACTGTGACAATTTAGTTAGATCATCGGAGGGATCCAGTTTCTCCTTCCACACTACATTGCCCATGACCGTTTGTTCTGGAAAGATAGAAGGTTGATCAAGCCTTCGTCTCTTTCTCGATCGCTTTACCATTGCTTTGTGCCTTGGGCTGTAGAAGACATCCAATGGAGGAATATCTTCTACTTGTAGAGTGATTTGGTCACTAGGACCTTTCGGAATTATTTCCACATCCTTAATTTTAGGTGGGCCGTTGGTTTCGCTCAAAACCTGAGATGAGGTATCATCTTGCACACTGCTGGTTTTAGGAGTATCAGTATTCTGTGAGTCTTTTCCTCCACTGATAATGGTGCTGAATTGCTGCCATTCCTTTTGTAGTTCAGGGTCTGTGATGGCACCTTTGTTAGTATCGGTGGTGGTTTGTTTAGACTGAGACTCCTTAAGCAATTGTTCTTGTTTTTCCTTCTCTTGCTGCTCTTGTTCCTTCTGCCGCATCTCTGCCTGCTCTCTTTGCTGGTTGTCCTCCTGCTCTTTGCGCTGTCTATCTTCCTCTTCTTTCTTTGAGCGTTCTTCTTGCTCTTTCTTTGAGCGCTCTTCCTGCTTTTTCCTTAAGCACTCTTGTTGCTCTTTCCTTAAGCGCTCTTCCTGGTCTTTCTTTTGTTGCTCCTCCTGCTCATTATTATTGGCCTTCGTTGTATTAGGAGGTTCCTTTGTCTGTTGTTGGCCAGGCTCGCTTGATGATGCTGCTTGGGTTGGCATTAATAAATCTAGAGGCAGAGTTTGCAACCTCTGCTCCCTGAGTTTATTAAACTCAATTAACCCTTCATCGTTGTATCGCATCTTGGCGAGTTCTTTGGCTTGAAATATCGATTCGGCTGAGGAGAAAACATCATCAAACATATCTTCCTTATGATCAAATGTCGCTAATTTGGCATGTTCCAAAGCGGCATATGCAGTTCGCTTTGGGTCAAATGCTTATTCGGAATTGTGGCCAGATTTAGAGCTTGCATCTTCTTGGCCTCTTTTTCCGCATGCTTTAGATCATGCATGGTGAAGACTCCACATCTGAAGGGAAAAGTAGGCCAGCCCCTTTTCTTCTCCTTTTTGAGAGTCTGTGTGGTGCTCTCAGCTGTAATTTGGTATGCAATTTCCCTTGCTAGCAGTTTGTCAGGGACATATAAGGGGAGGACATGAGGATTGGCTTGGCTGCCAAAGACTCTAACATAAGTAAAATACTCTTCACCAAACCAACTACCCACTGCTGGCAAGTCAAAAGAGGCTAGGTAGGAGATCCTTGGAATAGGCTTATTGAAAATTGAATAATAAACAGGAACCATGAAACCATTACAAATCTAATACATGTGGCTTTTATAGGATGACTTCCACATCTTGCGATGGTAAATATGAATGGGCGAGGGCTCTTGTGCGGTCCACCTCCAACCAAGAATAGGGAATTCAAAATTAAAACACAAGGTATCCAGGATATATGCACTGTAGTAGAACAGGGGAATTTTCCTCTCAATGACTCTAGTTTTGTTTCTAAAGTCACTAACAGCTAATGCTAGCTTATCCGAAAGGATAGTAGCCCAATCCATAATTGTGCTGTTCCCTGCCGCCTCCATGAGAGGAACCATTTCAATGGTAAAAATGGCAGAGTCGTGCAAACCCCACAATCTACACATCATTATACTGGCGTAGCAATAAGAAGAACATAAAGAGTCGACTGAGTACTTACCGGAGGATTCATGCTTGTGCTTATTTGGATTTTGCCTCCAGTCCTTGATAGGTTCGGACTCAATCTCGTTCTCGCTTGCAAATTTCTCCAAAAAGGCGTTATTATATATCTTCTCCGGTTTAGGCAAATGATACATTTGCCTCAGATCTTCTGGCTTAAATGACCCAAAAATCCTCCCATCCTTTGTGATGAAAGTTCGGCCTGTGATGGGGATTTCTTCAATTGCCCATTTCACGACATCGGTATATGGGAGAATTTGCTCCCTTGCCGCTATCCTATGGAGGAAGGAATCGGCCAAATCCTTGAGAGTGCACTCTGATTTCTTCAATGAATCTGTGGTAGCTTCTTCTACCGTCTGCGTTGGTTTCTCGACCTCTATCAAGTCATAAGTTCCTTGCCAAGTTGTTCTGGCAAGGCCTGCGCATGTTGTGTCGGATATCAAGCCCTTTTTGCTGTTTACTACTGCTTGTCCTGCAGCTGGTGGATTGGAAACACCTGCAACTTTCTTCGACTTTTTACCCATCATGCCCGAATTCCTTTGTAAAACTGTATTCTGCACAGAGAGGCGATTTTGGCGTAATACAGATATAGCAATAAAAATCACAGTTGATAGCAAATGAAAAGATGAACGTTGATATACTTTGCTTTGTAAAACCGACGCGGAGACAATCTATAGGCAGATCTTAAGACATGGATCCATTAAGTGACCGTATAGAGCCTGCCACCTTATAAATGCCCATTATACCAATATTTGGTCGAAAGATCTCTTAAAGCATGCAATGGACGTATTGGCGGCCGAGCGGGAGTGATTATTCCTTAAATATCATTAAATCGGGCTTTCCAATCACTTTAACGGCTTTGTGTTGAAAACCGTGCCTTATCACATCGCATCGGGGGGGGTATGTATGACTGGCTTTAACAATGCTTGGGTATCGCCGATTGCCGATTGCGATATCGCATCGGCGAGAGGCATATGCGCAATAGGAATGAAACGAGGGGACCCGCCGATCGCCGATTGCGATATCGCATTGGCGAAAGGCATATGCGCAATGGTTTTAAAACAAGGGGATGAGCCGATTGCCGATCGCCGAACACTATATCGCATCGGCGGGAAGTCTTTTGGCCATTTGTTGCATCCTTTATGTTATTGCGATATGCGATCTTGCGATTGCTTTATTGCAATAACCGAATATTCGCTTTATTTCCATTATAAATAGATATTGCTTTTAAAGGGTCATTCATAAAGCGCTTATTTGATTATTGGACTTTTATAAAGTAAAAGTTTTGATATCAATTTTATTTTTAAAAGGACCTATTTCATATTTTAATGTTTTTATGAATAGAAAATAATATGAAATGGGGGGTTGTTTGCAAAGCACAACATTACCATACTTCTCATTTATTTATATTTTTATTAATTTACCATATCTCTTTTATAAATATGGTGTTTGGCCCATAGGATTCACTTAAATAAAACCTATTCTTGAAAATTAGGGCAAATGAAAGGTTGTAACTCCTAATTTCAAGGGTTTACCTTTTTTACCCTCGCTTAAAATAAGGTGAGCTAACCTCCATACCTAATTTTTTTATAAAATAAATTTAGGGCGATTTGTAAAAATGTACTATGATACAAAATATTCGCCCACTAAAAATTTAAAACTCCTTAATTTCGACTAAAGGCGAAAATTCACCTAATCAGTTAGCTACCATGCAAGAAAATCATAAGAAAGAGACAAACTATATGCAAAACTGTTTCATGAGCATAAAAGCAAAGAATGAAAAAGTAATAAAAGATGTGGAAGTTGGTCAAATATATCTTTTGAATAAGTTATTGACCATAGAGGAAAACCATGCCAAGGAAGTAGGTGCTATGAAGGTTAAACTTTCTAGCCAGATGGATGCCATAACAATACAGGTACAAAAACTTCAACATCAAGCAGAGGATGAAAGAAGCAAGGAAAAGTCAACAGATCATAAGCCTCCTTGTCTACTGCAGCAAACTCCATCTTATTATGAGGAGGTTATTTGTTCCATTGAAAAGTGGTTAATTGAAGGTGACCTGAATAAAATTGAAATTGATAATAATCAAGTTGACACTAACATGGTTAATCCACCAGTCGTTGAAACTCAAGTTATAACTCATGACACTTGTGAGACTGATCCATCATTCTTGATAGAGCAGATGCAAAATGAAGAGAGACATGTCATGCATATCTTACATACTTCATCTGAAAGGTTTGAAGCAGAATGTTCCACATCATTAGTAATACAACCCGCCACAAAGAAAAAGCACAAAAGAAAGAGAATGAGAAAGAGATCTGATGCATCAGATAGTCGCAAGAAACTTGATTTTCGGATAGGAAAAAGTCCTACCGTATGCAAAATTGGACATGGCACATCCGAGAAACAACCAAAAGATTTGCCTAAAAGAAGGCAATGCTCAGTATGCACTATATTGAACGCATCTGATGCCATGGGGCATCTTTGTATTGTATTTATAACCTTATGCCCCGTTATTTAAGTATTTCATTTTGTAGTTAGATTTGATTTTTCATGTTGTTAGACTATTTAATAAATGAAGAGCTTATATCTTTCCTGTGCTTAACATTATATGATGATTTTTGGATGGACGCTACTTATGTTTTGTTGTATGTTGCGTGGATGCAGATTTTGAATTCTCACATTCCTCTAGTGCAGCAGCGTGTCCCCAAGTAGAGCCAGATGTTGACCACTACGTGTCAACGGCCCATAGCAGTACACCCCCTTTTTCGCAAAAGGGATAGTGCCTGATTGATGTGTTTCTGCCATCCAGCAATCATCGTCAACCTGAGGATCATGTTATAATGTAAACCCATTCTGCATGTGTATAATGTAAATAATCTCAGCAGATTCATGTAGTGTATGTAATTACCTAGGTAAATCTACTTTTCTAGTGACAATCTACATTCTAGGAGGTTTTTGTCTAACCAATTCATTTTCGGATGGTCGGCAGAGTTTTCCTTCACCCTTACCTCAAAGCAGGAATATACTTTGTCACTGAGATCTTAGCGGAGTTCTAGTGTTTTAGATCGAGTCTATGTAAAAGTGATTTGGGAATAATCCTAACCATTTGGTTAGGTTATTTTATTACAAATTGTTTGGTCTGTTGGATTATATTTGTGATGCAGAATTGGGTTGTCTATGAGAGTCTTTTGCAAATGGGTTTTCCCCCTTAAGATGTAAAAAATGTAAAAAAATCATGATGTAAAATGTCTTGAGGGTTAGAAAAATAAGTTATCCCCTCATAAGTTAATTAATTAAATTTTCTGGCCAAAATTAATTAAAATCCTAAGCCAGAAATTTAATTAATTCTAGGTCCTAGGTAAATTTAAATTTTCCAAAAGCAGAATTTGTTATTCGTTAAAAAATTAAATTTTAAGAGGCCTAGGGACTAAGGTAAATTAATTATTTTGCTAAATTTTAAGCCTTTGGTCCCTAAGGTTAAGTCAAAGTCAAAAGTTTGAGGAAATTAATACAAAAAATTAATTTTTGAATTAATTAAAATTCATCATTTGAAAATTTCGAATTTCCTCAATAATTTAAAATTTCGACGGATGAGATTAAAATAAATTTTAATCCTCATCAATGGTCAAGATTGCTTTGACGAAGATCACTCAAACTAGCCGTTGGAGAATTTATCTTTAAATAGAAGGTCATTTGTCAATCAGTTGATCTAATCTCTGGATCGTGCACTACGCTGTCAAGCTCTCTTGTATACTTTTTTGAATTAATGCAAAAGTCTTTAGGGTTTCAACGTGCTGTAGTGTTCCTCTTTGTGAATTTATGGTAAAATTGTTTTAATTTCTGCTTAATATTATGTGAAAACTATCAATCAATAACTCTCTTAGAATAATCTAAATACATGTATCTTATTCAGTTTGTTGGATCTAGGGTAACATTTTCAATTTTGATTGAAGTAGCAGGTATCTTTATTTCTTCATAATTGTATTGTTGTTCTATTTCTCTACTTGATATGATGGTTGATTTAGTGTTTGCAGAAGATCTCTCAAATTCTCATTGAGCATTTGGGCATAGTTTTCAATTGAACCAGCCAACTCTCAACACATATTTTCTGAAGAGCCTACTTCATATAAGCCTCAAGATTTATCTAAAGATACTCCTTTTTATGCAGGGTGTTTTTGGGCTAGTACCTCTAAAATTTCAAAATCTTTTAAATATTTTGTGGAAATTTTTATAGATCTGGCTATTAAGAGCCTTAGATTATCAGATCTGTGAACGGAGTTGGACTCATACTCCTCAGATTTGTAAATTATTTGTATAGATTTGTAAATTATTTGTATAGATATGTTATTTACTTGTGTAGATCTGAAATTTTGTAACATAATTTTGAATTTTCACATTTGAGTTTTTGAGATTTTTCTATTTTTGTGCAGAAGTAGATCTGAGAAATCAACCAAGAAAATTTTCAGATCTGAGCTAGATCTAGACCCTGGAGAGCAAGATCTACGCTCAAAAATTGTTTGCAGGAATAGATCTGAAAAATCAGTCAAGTAAATCTTCATATCTGAGCTAAATCTAGACCCTGGAGGGCAATATTTGGGCTCAATATTTGGGTATTTCTCTTTTCACTTGTGCAGAAGTAGATCTGAGAAATCAACCAATTAAATCTTCAAATCTGAGATTTTTCCAGTAAATTTGGGTTTTTGAGACAGATATAGGCCTAAGAGGGCAATATCTTATCCCAAATATTTTTACAAGGCCAGCCATTAGATTTTGCAATAAATCTGAAAATCTGAAGCAAAATAATTTTTTTAGAATAAGGGTTTCAAGTTTTGGGGTTCCTAAGCTCAAATCTGTCTTCTCCTAGCCCAACTCTATTGGGCCTAATGTTAACTCTCATTGGCCCGAGATTCCCTTGCTCCATTTCTGATTTGAATATTTGATTTTCTGAAACTAATCATTGGTGGGTTTTGCAGAAAATTTAGTAAAAATTTGTGTTTCAGATATTGAATTTTTTTTGGCAACTTGGGCAAGTGATCTTCAAGGCCTAGGGCCTAAGGGTTTGATCACTAAACCATCTTTTTCATCACAGTTTGCTACATCACTCATATACATTTCTGATAATGGTGAAAAACACATCTAAGTGGTTTGAAATTAACTAAAAAATTGTTAAATACATTAATAAGGCATTTATGTTTGATATGTATCAAGAATTTGGCTTAGATCTACATTTTGGGTCATTGTTATCTCTGAATAATTATGTTTTTGAAGTCTGAAATATAACAGTGGAAAAATTTCATGTGAGTTAACTTAAAATCAGTTTCTAAGTTGTTTAATACATTAAGGAGTAATTTATTGAGTTGGGCATTCATCATTAGACTTATTTCATGTCTTGATTGCTGAATGTAATAAGTATATCAGATCTGATATAATTTCGGAAACCACATCACAACAGGCTGAAAATTTTTGATAATTCATGTGGGCAAGTTTGGTAAATTTTCGGTAAATTTTTGGCATAAAAATATCATTGATAGCTTACTGTTTTCATTATCATATTGCTGTTGTCATAAAGTTTTTCTTACTGCTGTCCTAAAAATTAAGTACTCTGTCATGGAATTGTGATAAAATGTATATCCTTTGTTTCATAAACTAAATATTTTTTTTGAGCATCTGTTGACATTGATATCGAATTGCAAAGTTGTTTTTGTTCTCTTTAAGCTAAATTGTATCAAGAAGATTTGAAATAAACTGGTGTTTTAATTATAGTATCTTCAAGAGTTTATTTTCTAAGTCTTCATCTAAAAAGAGGCGAGCATCTCATTTGGATAATTGAAGGCTTTAGCAACGCAAGAGTTTCCCCATCCTCGAATCTAACTTCATCTCATCTTCCAATGCATTTGCATATAAGTTAGTTCTGCATGAATAAAATTTACTTCCAAGCATAAGCTTGGTCGATAGACATATAGATCTCCATCCGTCTTTTCTTGAGAAGCCTGTTTTAATAGTACTTAAAATGGTGACCTTGCAATCGTCAGAGCCACAACTCTCTACAACGTCGAAGGCACCGGGTATGTTAGAAGTTCAAGAGAGGTATCTTTAATCACACTTTAGTGTGCTCCTCCTGACCTTCTCTCTGCCAATTACTACGAAATCGGGCTCAACACAAAAATGATTGAATGATTTAAAATCCAAGTAGACATTTAACTAAAATCAACCAAGATTCCTACATCTCACACTAGTTTTAGGATCTGCATTTCATACAAGATAGTCGTTCATCTAAGCAGCAGTAGCTAATTGATTACTTGGTCTTCATTTCGCTAGCAAGATCATTGACTCTATAAGGCACTAGTATTAACCGTTTAAAATCTAATCAAATTCTAAGTCTTGCTAAATCTTAATCAAGTACTTTATCACCTTGCTATGTCTCTTGAACTAGTTGGTTCCCAACTAGTTCTTTTTCATTCCATTTTTTCCATAGGGTCTACCCCCCTTAGCCTGCTGTAGGGACACAACTTAAATGGAGAGATTGGGGATCAGGGTGACAACCCCCGATCTGAGCACTGTCGCAGTGCCTAGACATTCTGTGCAACAACTCTCATTCTGTTGCATAATTTTAGGGGCACAAAGCGAGCTACCTTGATTACCATATCTATCTGTAAAAGCATTGATGATGTCTTGTAAAGAAGCGAAAAAATCTTCAGGACAATTATTAAACCAATTCAAAGCATCACCCTCTAAAGAAGAGGCAAATAAACGCATTTTGACATCTTCATGTTTATATTGAGGAGAACTACAATATTTGATTATTGTATGAGTAAACCTGCATAGATGCTTTCTAACAGCGATGGAATCACCACCCGAGAACAAAGGCAGCTTATGAATGGCTTCTTCTGGAATATCAAGGAGAAAATCAGTAAAATGACATGGGGTAAACGAATCATCCATGATGACTTGGTTAAAGGGATAAGGAGGGACCAAATGGATGCTAGAGAGAGACCCCTGCTCAAGAAAATCAAGAGATCCACAAGAAGCGAGCTTCCAGTAGAAATTCTTGTAAGAAATGAAAAAAGTGGAGTCGCCACTTGAACACGAGTCTAGCTTTAGGGTCCAAAAGGCAAAAACAAATGAATATAAGGGAAGGCTTCTTGTTTGAGAAATAATGGATGAATAAGTGTAGTTGCCACCCAAGCAAGAAACAAACCAATATGTCCAAGTGCTAAAAGTGCAGATGAAACAATTAATGAGATGACGAAAGATGAAGTGACAAAAAGATCAAATGACGCAAAAAAATGTTGTGCTGCTTGACCAGATAATGAATGGAAAAAAAGACGAAATGATTAAAATAATGTCGAAGAAACCAAGGACAGAAAAGACTCTATCCTCGGCAATAGCGCCAAAAATGTTGTCGTTTCTGGCTCAAATGAAAAGATGAGAGATGAGAGGAATGATGAGGAAATGTCATTGAAAGGTCGAGAATAAAATGTCCCCAGCAACAGCGCCAAAAAATGTTGGCATTGCTGGCTAAAATGATAAAGATGATATGAGGAGAATGAAAATAAAATGTCGTTGAAGCGCCGAGAATAAAATATCCCTAACAAAAACGCCAGAAAATGTTGTCACACAGAATGTCTAGGCAATGCGACAACAACTCAGATCGGGGGTTGTCACCCTGATCCCTAATCTCTCCGTTTAAGTTGTCTCCCTACGAGTTAAGGGGGGTAAACCCTACAAAAATGGAATGATAGAGAACTGGTTGGAAATCAACGAATTTGGGAGACACAGTGAAGAGATCAAATACTTGATTAAGATTTAACAAGACTTAGGATTTGATTAAATTTTAAATGATTTATACCAGTGCCTTATGGAGTCAACGATCTTGCTAGGGAAATTAAGACCAAGTAATCGATGAGCAACTGCTACTTAGATGAATGACTATCTTATATGAAATGCAAATTCTAAAACTAATGTGAGATGCAAGAATCTTGGTTAATTTTAGTTAAATGCCTATTTAAATGTGAATCCTTCAATCCTTTCTGTGTTGAGCCTGATTTTGTAGTAATTGGTAGAGAGAAGATAAGGAAAAGCACACTAAGGTGTGATTAACAATACCTCTCCTGAAATTCTAGCATATCTGATGCCTTCGGCGCTGCAGAGAACTGTGGCTTTGAACTAAGGGGGTAAACCCTACGAAAATGGAATGATAGAGAACTAGTTGGAAATCAGCCAATTTGGGAGACATAGTGAAGAGATCAAATACTTGATTAAGATTTAACAAGATTTAGGATTTGATTAAATTTTA
The DNA here is from genome assembly GCA_000404065.3 of Pinus taeda. Taxonomy (NCBI): domain Eukaryota; kingdom Viridiplantae; phylum Streptophyta; class Pinopsida; order Pinales; family Pinaceae; genus Pinus; species Pinus taeda. Next base: position 41,668 of record APFE031184090.1, read on the forward strand.
AATGATTGATACCAGTGCCTTATGGAGTCAACAATCTTGTTAGGAAAATTAAGACCAAGTAATCAATTAGCAATTGCTACTTAGATGAATGGCTATCTTATATGAAATGCAAATTCTAAAACTAATGTTAGATGCAAGAATCTTGGTTAATTTTAGTTAAATGCCTATTTAAATGTGAATCCTGCAATCCTTTCTGTGTTGACCCTGATTTCGTAGTAATTGGCAGAGAGAAGATAAGGAGAAGCACACTAAGATGTGATTAACGATACCTCTCCTGAAATTTTGACATACCCGGTGCCTCCGGCGCTGTAGAGAGCTGTGGCTTTGACGACTGCAAGTTCATCGTTTTAAGTACTGTTAAAAAAGGCTTCATACAAGATTGATGGATACCTACCTCTCTATCGGCCAAGCTTATGCTTCAAAGTAAATTTTATCTATGCAAAACTAACTTATATGCGAATGCACTAGATGATGGGATGAAGTTATACTCAAGGATCAAAAACACTTATGTCGCAAAAACTCTCAATTACCCAAATGAAATGCTCTCCTTATGGACGAAGACTTAAAAAATAAACTCCTAAAAATATTACAATTAAAACACAAGCTTATTTCAAATCTTTCTGATGCAATTATAGCTCAAAGAGAACAAAAACGTCTTCGCAATTTAATATCAATGTCAACAGATGTTTATGCAATCTATTATAATTCCACAACAGAGTTTTTTAACAATCATTTGAAAAAATTAACATGTAACGAACATTAAATAATTCAAGCAATGACGATAGATTTCAATAAATGCAAGATATTCTAGCAATTAAATTGCTAGAGATCCAAATACTTTAAACGACCATGAAATTTAAATGCTAATCAATTTCGATCCTAGAATTAAAAGATTTATGCTTAGTGACCCAAATCTAGGAAAAATTTTCCTATACTTAATCTTTGGATAAAAAATTTCAAGCTTGTTTAACTATAGAGAAATGAAAAATGCTTAATACCGCAAAAGTTCTCCTTTAGATTTTTACCTTAGCACAAAAGACACCAAGAAGGAATTTCAAAAAATGACAAATTTGATTAGTCCTTAAGAAACCTTTTCAATGTGCTAAGTTTTATGAAACTAGACGTAACATGGTAAATGATTAATCAAGATCTTTCTTTTAAATATGACCAAAACAAATCAAACTGATTTAATAATGTCTTTTAATTTTTTTAATGGGCCAGAGGCCACATAAAAAATTTAAAATATTTAAATGTGAAAATTTATTTCGATTTATTTCTAGTTACACAAAATATAAAAATGAAGCCCCTTCCTTTTTCTTTTTTCTTTTTTAATTTTTAATTTTTAGTTTTTAGGGTTTTGGATTTATATTCTTTTTATTTTCAATAAAATAAATAAATAAAACAAACAAAAATCAAAATCCAAATCAAAACAAATCAAAATGAAATTCAAAAATATAAAAGGAGTCAAATTCGAAGAATTAAAATCCTTTTTCTTCGTTTCAAATTTCTTTTAAATAAAGAAAAATCAAAACAAATAAAATAAAAAAATGAAATCTAATAAAAAAATAAAAAATAAAACAAATCGAACTATGTAAAAGAAACTAACCTAAATGAGATCAAAACAAATAAAAATGAAATGTAAACAAAGCAAAGAGAAACCAAAAAAAAATAAATCGAATTGTATAAAAAATCAAACCAAACCTAATGCATACTAAACAGAGGAAAATAAGAAAAAGGAAATCGAAAGGTGTTTTTCTTAGCGTGTGTGCAGGTGATGGAGGCAGAGCAAAAAGGGAGTTGCGAGAAGGGTTAGCAGTTTTGGACTGATGAAGAAGCAACAGACGAAGGCAATGATGGAGGTTGGGAGATCTTTGACGCAAGTCTTGGTAGCAAGGAGCAACAATAAAGGAGAACGCAGGTTAGGGAAGAGGGCATGCAATAATGAGGAGGACAAATTAAGGGATGGACGTGGGATTGCAAGGTTTGGCAACATAAATGTGTGGAGAGAACAAGCAGGGATGTACGGATCTGGATGAGATAGGAAGGAGACAATACATAAGTTTTGGAAAGAGTTGGATGGACGATGGATTTGCAGCAAACTTAGGCTAGCATTTAAGGGATTTTTCAAAAAAGAATCGAAATTTCTCTACAACAACAAAAATAAAAACCCCAAGCAACAACAAAAGGCTCTGGGCCTTGTAAAAAAATCAATTTTTTTTTTTTTTTTTGGTAGCAGAGAGATTGAAAACCCCAGCTAGCATACAAGTAGCCAAAGAACCGAAGATAAATTTACCAGAATAAGATCTTATACCTCTGCTTAAGATTTACCAGTAAAACCATTAAAAATTTTAATCATTTTAAATTTACCTAGGATCTAGAATTTATTAAATTTCTGGCTTAGGATTTTAATTAGTTTTGGCCAGAAAATTTAATTAATTAACCTATGAGGGGATAAATTATTTTTCCAACCCTTAAGACACTTTACATCATGATTTTCACATTTTTTACATCTCAAGGGGGAAAACTCATTTACAAAAGACCCTCACAGACTACCCAATTCCGCGACACAAATATAATCTAGTAGACCGAGCAATTTGTAATAAAATAACCTAACCAAATAGTTAGGATTATTCCCAAATCACTTTTACATAGACTCGATCTAGAACACTAGGACTCCCCTAAGATTCCGATGACAAAATCCATTCCGACTTTGGGGTAAGGCCGAAGGAAAACTCTATCGACCATTTGAGAATGGATTGGTGAGACAAAAAACCTCCTGAAGTGTAGATCATCTCTAGAAAAATAGGTTTACCTAGGCAATTACATACATGAGACAGATCTGCTGAGATTATTTACATCATATACATGCAAAATGGGTTTAAATTATAACATGATCCTTAAGCTGATGATGATAGTTGGACGACACGAACACATCAATCACGTGCTATCCCTTTTGTAAAAGAAGGGAGTGTACTATTATGGGTCATCGACACGTAGTATCTTCATCATAATATCAATGGAAAACATACATAAACATCACAACCACTAATAATAGAATCATGTGTCTGGATCCTCAACTTGAGGTCCTCAAAGAATAAAGTGTGGGCCTTAGGGCTAAATAAATGATAATGTCATATCACTGTTAGTCGACTAGAGCGGGGCACTACATAGATGATATCATGGTGAAAGAAGCATGGGGATAACATAGCGATAAGGGTTGTTCCTTAGGATTGTTTTCAAGGTTGATAAACCACAGCCATAATTTGCCCTAGACTAACATCAGATCAGCATATGTATACATTTGGGTGTTAGAAAGTGCTGATAGTAAAGTTGTGTCCTTGTAGGACTAAATACTGTTGTGTTGATATTATTGGTTGCTGCTTGTTTGAGGATCATAGGCCTAACCTGCTACTAGGCTAGGCCGCAGGCTGTAGCCAGCAGCATAAGTTGTTCTATCAGTGTTGGACAACATGGGACATTGTTGCCTTAAGGCCTACATTATTGACTATGTGAAGGATAAGGACTGAAGCAGTGGCAACTAGTGCAGCAAGAAGACAATAGCATTCTGGGAGTCAAGGTTGACCATGTTTGGCTCAGTTTGATGATCATCTTGTTGGTGTCAAATGAATGATCTTCAGAGGAAGATCCTGTCTTGTGTGACAAGCATTGTCTTCTCTCGTCTAGTCTTTATTACTATTGTCATAAATATCAGTTTTTTATATTTATACTATCTCCCTCTGCTGAAATATTGAAGAATATAAGAAGAATTGATCAAGGGTTCCCCACATTGGGGTTTGCTGGTGCCACATCTTTTGTCCTCTTGTCTTCTATTGTTTATGTTTTATCTGCATTTTACTATCATGTTGATGCGATTGCTAATCTAGATATTGATATTGAGCTATAAGAAAATTGAAGTAAATTGCTCTAAACATAGAACATACCAAAATTTAACAGAATCAAATCTGAATCAAATCATTGTGGGAAGAAGCCTTCGCACACCGAGACAGTTGGTCTATTAGACAACTGGAGCTCGAGCTGGGATATTTTGTAACTGTTAATTCAAAGCCCCCCCTCTTCTTATAAATAGGGGGAAGAAAGACTTAATAGAGGTTCCAAAATTCTACACCCGAGGGGTCCAAATTCTTTGATTCCACTTTTCGGTTCTATTTGCCTGTTCATGAGGGACTTGAGTTGTATATCGCTAAATGTAATGGACTGGCGAATGGGACTCATTTTGAGGATTAATGAAATTATTTGGTGATTCCAATCATGACAATGTGCAATATGTTTTCTTCTCTGTATGTCACTTCATGTATGTTTTTCTTTCTCCGAAATAGTATAATGAAGCTGTCGGTTTCTCTCTAATTCATAGATGTATCTAGGCTACTAAACAGTGAGAAGTACCTGTGTATAAGACGAATTTATTTGTGTTAGTTTATAACCTGCAGTACCTGTATGAGCACATATTTACTTATGTTGTTTGTTGATAAATGTATCCATGAGACATAGAGCATGAAACCTTAATTTGCGCTCCACTCTTTCTGCTCTTTCATCTCCTCCCTCTTCCATATTTATGTCGAAACATCGTTGCTTAGGGTTTTATATTGTAACCAACCATATGCACCAAATTCCCTCCTTTCTTTCTTCCTTTTCATATTTACTACAACGCCAATATTAAAATTGCATGTTGTCATGTGTCGGCCACCAGAACCAGACATTTATCTGAGGTTGGCCCGATTTACCCCCTAAGCATTTGGATCCATGTATTGGCTCGAGTTTACCTTAATCAAGGCCTACTGAACCAATCCCCCCTTTATTATCTTTTCAAAATACATGACAATTGGAGTGCAACAAAAAGCCTCATTGATTAGATGTCCTAGGCACTGGTCTACAATCAACCCAAAGGTTGTCTCTAGGAAGATGTCTATATCTCCTGAAGCACTTGTGTTACAGTTGCTAGAAAATGCGACATCATCTTTTTGTCCATTGGAGTGGGTCCAGTTTAACTTTGAGGGCTTCTGTGGCTTGGAAGATGGTTGCAAACCTCTCTGCTCTTTTGCATCCTTTAGACAACAAAAAACAAATAATGTAGAGGGTGATAACATTAGCTCCATTTGGAGACAATGCCTTACCTGCAAGGCACTGAGAACCTGCAGACCAGTAGCCTTCTCCATTGGGCATGGAGTCAAAAATTATAATGCACTTATACAATCAGGGAATCTCTATGGAACTTTATTTGTAGGGAGTCCTTTTCTCATCAAACTAAAATGCAGAAAAGTAAATTCTAACAACTGAAAATAAATGCTTAGCTAGTGAACTTATTTATGTACAACTCCTACTTATGTATTGGGCATCAATTCACCCAAGTTAGGTCCACCTTCCAATGACACCAACCCAACATCAGAGTGTTGGACCTTATGCCTCCATGCTGCTGGAATTCAAAAATCAAAACAAGTATGCACCCTAAAAAATCTTTTGACAAAAAAATTAATATGTGCCTCCAACTTGATTGTTGATGCTCAACTCTTTTAATCTCCTCCATGAACCTTCTAATTGGGCTTGGAATTGAGGAATATTTTTGCAAGCCAAAGAAAGATGCCATGTAATAAGCTAGTGGATCATGCACTTGATGAAAGTAGCTGCCACATTTTCTTGAATAGTCCGCTGACCAATATCTTCTTGATCGGGGTAGCCATTGACACTACTTGGCTCTTTTTCTTTATCCCCAATGGGCATGGAGGGGGAGGGCGACTTCTCTTCTTTGATGGCTTCAGGCTTAAAACAGTTGGGATCTAAAGGCCCCTTTCCCTTATCAATTAGCTTAGGAGGCTCTAGGGAAGGAGTACCTTCATTTTGATCTTGCCCTCTTGATCTCTTTCTGAATGACCTCAGATAGTATTTCTTGTGCAGTTGATTCTGCATGAGATCAACAAATTGTTTATAATAATCATCGATCTCGTCATCATTCAGCGTTGCATCAATATCCTCCTCCTCTTCTTCATATGCTCTGAATTCTTGTTCTTTATCAAAGAAAAAGGAACATAGGTTTCCCTGAACATTATTTAGATTTGGTGTCTGTTTCTCCGGAGTCCGAATCATCTTCTCTATATAGTGGAGGATGAGTGTGATCTTGTTGTTCTTTCTTCTCCCCTTGCAATATTTGTAGGGGAGACTTTCTGTATTGCGGATTTAAACATGGATTAGAAGCCTGGAAGTTCTGTCGGTTTATACTTTCTAACTCCAATTTTGTCAGTCTATAAAAGGAGTTCATTAATAACCTCTCCATCTCTTCTATCTTCTCTTCCATGTCTTGACAATGGAGTCGTCAGAGTGTTTACAATTAAGATTCAGACAATGGAGTCGCTAGGGTGTTTATAATGAAATTCAGATAGTGGAGTCGCCCCAGTGAGAGATCTTCAACCCACACTTCCCTTGCTCACCTGACAGAGGGAATGTAAAGGTTTTTCGTACACATGGAAAAATATTTCAATTTCGTTCCCCAACAACAGCGTTAGAAAGATGTTGTCATTGTCAGGACCATCACACAATGGGTATTCAGGCAGTGGAGTCGCCAAGGTGAAATATCTTCAACTCACACTTCCCTTGCTCACCTAACAGAGGGAATGTAAAGATTTGTCATACACAGGGAAAATATTCTAATCCGTTCCCCGATAACGACACCAAAAAGATGTTATTGCTTTTTCTAGCACCTATAGCACAAGTGCTTCAAGAGAGATAAACAACTTTCTAGAGACAACATCTGGGTTAATTGTAGACCAGTGCCTAGGACATCTTAAAGAGAAGTGCTTTGGAAGATCAATGGGGCTTTCTGTTGCACTCCAATTGTCACGTAGTTTGAAAAGATAATAAAGGGGGGCTTGGTTCAATAGGCCTTCATTAATGTAAACTCAAGCCAATACATGGATCCAAATGCTCAGGGGGTAAATTGGGCCAACCTCAAAGAGAAATGTCTGGTTCTGGTGGTCGACACACAACAACAGGCAGTTTTAATATTGTCATTATAGTAATATGAAGAGGAGGAAAGAAAGGTGGGAATTCAGTGCATAGGGCTGGTTACAATACATAACCCTAAGAAATGATGTTTCGATATAAATATGGAAGAGGGATGAGATGAAAGAGCAGAAAGAATGGAGCACAAATTAAGGTTTAATGCTCTATGCCTCATGGATACATTTATCAACAAACAACATCAGTAAATATGTGCTCATACAAGTACTGCAGGTTATAAACTAACACAAGTAAATCAGTCTTATACACAGGTATTTCTCAATGTTTAGCAACCTAGATACATCTATGAATCAGAGAGAAACCAACAACTTCATTACACTATTTCAGAGAAAGAAAAACATACATGAAGTGAGATATACAAATAAGGAAATATACTGCACATTGCCATGATTAGAATCACCAAAGAGTTTCATTAATCCTCAAAATGAGTCCCATTCACCAGTCCATTACATTTAGCAATATACAACTCAAGTCCCTCATGAATAGGGAAATAGAAGCAAAAAGTGGAATCACATAATTTGGACCACTCAGGTGCAGAATTCTGAAACCTCTATTAAGTGTCTCTTCCCCCTATTTATAAGAAGAGGGGGAGCTTTGAATTAACATTTAAAAAATATCTCATCTCAAGCTCCAGTTGTCTGATAGACCAGTTGTCTCAGCGTGCGAATGCTACTGCCCACAATGATTTGATTCTGTTCTTGAAAATATAGAAATTAAGAATAATAAGAAAAAGGAAAACAAAATGATGATGGGAGGAAAATATCTCTCAAACGCCCTTGTTATGGCCTCTGCTCAGGCCATGTCTTTGCTTCAATGATCTAGCCATTCCACCTTTCACTTGCACCTTAACTATCCGGCTTCACCACTCTCTAGAGTTGGTAGCGATCAATTGGGTTGACTTGTCTCAGAGTGTAAGCAAAGATCAATCTGGCAATCCTACATTGTATGACTAAGTGGAGCTCCATGCTGAGGCATTAAGTCTTCTCTAAGCCCCATACTGATTTACCACCACTCCATGCTTTCATTTAATACTGCAATTGTCGACCGATACGCCTTCAAAGCTCTATACCATGTTATCGGAATGCAACACGCCTCCATAAAATAACCATGGTGTGATATCGAGGATTCTCCAGTATGGGCACTTAGCACTGCAAAACATTGTGAAACAGCGAGTTCCGGTCCCCTTAGGCCCCTTTTGCTTTGAGCCATTTCAGTACTTTTTCGTCATATGAATGGGTGCTTAGCCAAATATCAACAAATCGAGACTTCACACTGAACAAGCTTCATGAAATAGTGAACGTCGATCACCTTTTTTGCTTAGCTCTTGGTTCTTTGGCTCTTTTCACGACCGCGGGCCAGCCCTTGTGTCGGGGCCCCTTTATCGGCGGATCACAATCAGAGGTTTCACCAGGAGCGATAACGCTCATCCTCTGATTGTCGATCGTCGATGTGATGTCATCCTCTGCCACGTGTCACCTTGTGAGTGGTGACATGTGTCGCCATGTTTTGGCCCCTTATGACCCTCAAAATGCCAAATTTGCCTGCCACTTGACCACCGTACCGCCGCATCATGCTAGCGTCAGCTACCCCGTGTCCCTTATTGGAACCAATCATGTGTAGCCATAGTTCATTTATCGCATCCAATGATGTTCAACCACATGGCCCCCTCAAGGAGAGAGAAAATGTCAACCCTCTTCTTGGTTTGTGATTGATTCCCTTTGCTAAATGCTTCAAGGCATTCTCGACGCTTTAAGGCTAGAGGCTCAAATCCTAGTGAATTTAATCAAAATCGAAACTCTATGTGATATCGCAACTTTGAAAGGATGTCACCTGTTTGATTGTCAATCTCTTGATGCTCTGATGCCTTGGACCTTCGATGTGCGGGATCGCTAATCGCATATTGGTTAAATGCTTCTATTGTTGCATTGTAACCTGGACCTTTGATCACCAATATGCGGGATCGTCGATTGGGCCCACTTGGAATATCGCAAGCGCCACTTTCTGACTTGTGCCATTGGTATGACCTCCAAAAACTTGCGATCACTGATTGCCAATCACCTCTTATGCTTAGCCCTTGATTCCTTACTCTTCTTGTGACCATGGGCAAGCTCCAATGTTGGAGCCCCCCAAGAGAAGGTTCGCTATCGGGAATTCCTATTGATGCACAATATGCTGTTACTGTCGATCGTCGATTATCGATTGGTAACATCATCACTGCCACGTGTCACTTCCTTAGTGGTGACACTATCACCCAAATATGCCTCCATAGGACCCTGAAAATGCCATATTAGCATGCCATGTGTCCTTCATAATGCCATGTCACCTACCGAAGCTATTCCTATGTAGCCACGTGTCTAGTTTGAGGAGAGAGAAAATGACCATCTACCTTTAGTTTTGCATTGAATTCCTTTGTCACATTTTTCGAGGCAACTCACAACATTTTACCTTGTCGACCTATTTTCCCCTACAATTTCTTTGTAGTGGTCGATTACCGTCGGGACCTCCGATCTCCGATTGCGGGATTTTCCCATAAGCCATTTTCTCCATGGTTTCTGATTTTCAAGGGCAACTTCAATCTGTTATAACTTCTGACTCTGGGGTCCATTTGAGGAGTTCCATATACCCTTGAAAAGCTAATTCCAAGCACTATCCATTGGAGGGGGTTTGATTTAGCTTTGAGTGCTTTTGTGGCTTGGAAGATGGCTGCAAACCTATCTTCTCTTTTGCATCTTTTAGACAACAAAAAACAAATATGCAAAGGGTGACAACAACTCTGATACTGTGTTGGAAAATCAAGGTATTGTAGATTAATGTTGATTCTCCTTACTTGATAATTACTTGTGATAGTTGTTGATATTTTATTATTTCATTTTACTTCTTCATCAAGCAATTATAAAAAAAACATGAAGATCACAAAACAAAAGATATAGGCCACATGCCATGGCAAAACCCCACAACTGGGGAAAACCCAAACAATCCTCTTCTTATTGATTAGACCAAAATGAGAGCTCCAAGACACAAAGACCAAGTCCAAGACCTCCTCAAGCCCTAAGTCATCCCTCCAAATGATCTCCTCCAAACAAGAAAAAGTCAACAAAGGTCAACCTCTTCAAAGTCTACTCCAATCAAATTTTTGACCCTCAAATCGGGTCTGCAACTTTGGCTTGCAACTCTCAACCCTACAACTTGCATAGAAACTGTAGACTTTCACACGTGTGGGTATAAATAGGTCATATTTCAGATCTTCTTCCTTTGCTAGGTCCTTCTTTCTGTTTCCTTGTCCTTCACTCTTGATTTCTCTTTGTCTATGTGCAGATTGAACGTGCTTGTGATTGGTGTCCAAAAGAGTTAAAGTCTCTTCCCTTTTATATCTTTCTCAAAGGGATGAATAGGCCTCTTCTAGGTCAACTTTCACTAGTAGGGTTGACTTGGCCTTGACATTCAAAATTGACTTTATGAACTCAAAAATAAAGTTTCTTTCTTAATATAAATTGACCAAAAGGGTCTTTTACATATGACAATAATTCTTTTGACTCATGACAAATATTTCTTGACTTGACAAACCCTAGGAGCATGAAATGCATGCTTGACCTAGAGGACCATTAAATGGAGCATGAAACCCATGCTTGAAAAGCTATATTTTCTTTCTTCTTTTATTTGACACATAAAATATACGTAATGACAAAAGTACAAAGACAATTATAAAGACTGAACCTAGTTACTTTTCCAACATTTCAAACCCTAATCTCGAGACTATATGGATGGTTGACCTTAGTCTTGATATATCTCAAAAATTTGAGCCCTTTTGAGTCTAAAATTTTCTATCCCTTCACTTTCTTCAAACATCATGTTTGATTTTTTATGAGTATAGGCAATATTTAGTGTAGAACCCTTAGCCATATGATAAAAATACTCATGTTTATCACAAAATTTCAATTGTCAAATATGGATCTTTCAATAGATCTTTCAATGAAAAGCCATGCCACTTGAAAGTTATGTACCTTGCAAAACCCTAATTAAGAGACTATTTGGATGCCTAACCTGTGTCTTAATATATCTCTGAAATTTGAGCTCTTTTGAGTCTGAAATGTGACTTCAGAAACTCCTCAAAATTTCATGGTCTGAAACCTTACTTAAAAACGTCAAAATAACTTGTTTAAGACTAATTCCTAAGAAAACCCTAACTTTCACAAAATATATCTCATAATATATAATGATTCAAAATTTGAAAAGTTTTCCATATGTAATTCATTGTATTCTCAAGATTTTGAAAATTTTAGAGTTTGAAACTTCACTGAGAAAAGTTATAGCAAAAATTCCAAGATGACTCATAAAACTTATAAAACTAATTTTAGAATTAGCCACAAACCCTATCATCCATAGACTATATCTTTGAAAGTATAACACATAAAAAATTGAAATTTTTACCACCTATACTATGTTATTTCTCCTTAGTCTTTGCAAAATTTCACTATCTGAAAGTCTCGTCATGGGATGATTGAGTGTCTAGGACAATGGGATGTTATCCCCTCCACTCGTTTTCAAATCCCATCATGGGGGGGGGGCATCTTTGTCCCATTGTGATAAGGCTCAAGGAGTAGGCTCCCCCACCCTTGTGGAGTCTTGACTCTTGCTAAGTCAAAATTCCAGGTATATCTAGCTTACAAGTTGTTGGATATACTCTTGGTGTTATAGTGGTAATCTCTAGTTTTGATCTTGGGCCTTTCCTAGATTACTCTAACGAGTTACCAATTCACCATGGTATAACAAAAAAAAATCACTACCTCAAAGCTCCCCAAAAGAAGAGATCAAAAAAAATCCAAGATGACTCATTTAAAACTAATTTCAAGATTAGTCACAAACACTATTTTCCATAAGCTATGTCTCCAAAACTATAACAAACCAAAACTTGAACTTTTTGACCATAAGTAACTTGATATTTCTCCTCATTCTTGTCAAAATTTCATTGTCTAAATTCCCCAAGAAAGAAAAAAAGGAAGAACAAGAAAAATTATAATGCAAATGTCAAGATGTCTTGATTGAAGGAGAAAACCCCTAAAATTGTAGTCTCAAAAACCAAATGTTATGAAGCAAATGTCTTGAAAATAATAAAAATTCAGTTAGTAACAATCCACTTCGAGGGTGAAACCTCCTTCTACAATGAAATAATGCATAAAGACAAGATGAAGTTGTTATAAAAATAGGTCTCCATATATATATATATATATATATATAAGAGAGAGAGAGAGAGAGAGAGAGAGAGAGAGAGAGAGAGTACAATAACAATTAAAGAGTCTAGTCGTTCACACTAATGCGACAATAGAAATATAACTCGATATCTAGGGCTTTGCATGGGGCTTTATGCTTAATGTGGGGCTTTGTTTAGGGCTTAACATGTGAACAATATTATAGCTATTGGATCAGACTCTTGTAGAACATTTCTTTGCACCTACTCATCAACTTACATAGCTTGTTGATACCTTATCTATGATTGTTTTATCTCGATGAAAAAATGTGGCCTTATATGTGATTGTTTTGTCTTGATTCTACTAGTTTCATATTTTTCCACTACATCAATACTTACATGATTGTGCGTTGATGCAATTAATGCTATTTAATATATATTGCTTCTGGTTGGAGAAAAATAGAACCACCTTCATCAAGTTCTAGTAGGCTGGTTTGTACTTTTTCATTCATCACCAATTTTCATTTCCTTCATAATACTCGGCCATAATTCTACATAATTTCTACAGAAATTCTATGGCCCTTTTCACTTAGAGAGAACTCCCCAAATTTCACCAACATAACGAAAATTTGAGCTATCACAAATTTCCTGGCTGAATGGCAAATCAAACTCTCCCATCATCTAATAATTCGAACTCCACCACCAAACAATAATTCAAATAGAATGATGATTCAAACTACAATGGTAGCTCAAACATAATGGTCACACGAACTGCTTAGTACTTGAACTCCATGATAATCCGAGCTCTCTAGTAATTCAGACTACCCCAAAAAACATTCAAACTCCGTCTCCCCACATGGCCCAAAAAGACATAAGGTAAAATTTCATGGAGTGAAAGGGCCACATATTTTAATGGAGAACCCACATACCTCCATGCAAGTAATTCCCAACTTAAGATAGAATAATACATTGATTAAAAGTTGTAACTAAACAAAATTAAGGACTTGGGATAAGATTAAAATAACATTATTTTCTTTTAACCCTCAATCTCCCTTGACTTTACCCTCATGTGGAGGCATAGCCCCCTATTCTTTGTCCTTCCTCCTATACATCCTATGATGCATTTTATAGCATTCAATGATCAGTTACAAAATTATATTTCTCTGACTTATAACCAATCAGCATGTACACATTTACATTAATGATTTGGGGATCAAACAGGGGTATTAGAAAACATCTCCATGAAATTTGGAATCAGCTCCTTGCTCATTCCCTACTAAACAAAGTGGATAGTTTCATATTCCCCTATCATTAATCTAATTGCATTTTTCATCTGTGCCAAGCATGTAGGATTTTCAAGGTTGAAACTAACAAATCAATGTTCTAATGGTTTTAACTACTAAGATTATACCAATTATGAAATATGAATAGTTATCATCAAAGTAGTTCAACATATTTCCAAAATCCAAAGTCAACAATTAACCTCACTAGGTTTTAAATCCATCACATCTAATCCCATATTTATCACTTCCCATTATACTTAACAACCTAATAGTTTTTATGAAAAGGAACTCCAAAACAATAATAAAATACTTCTAGTTAGTGCACAACATAACTCAATATAGAAATAAAAACAGAGAAAACTCAAAATCAGAATCAAGAAAAGTAGACATTGATGCCTCTAACACTGCTCTCTGTGGCTTGAAAACTGCACTTCTATTTACTGAGAAAAGTACAGATAATGAAACAAAGTATAAATGAACACTCAACTATAGGACTAAATGTGGATAAGCATCATGATACTATCAGTGTGCAATACTTATAAAGAGACGTGAATTAACAACCATCATTACACAGAACCTTTCTACAAAACCTAAAAAACACGGAATCCATATTCGCATAAACCAGCATTCAACTGCACTTACACCTCAACAAAAACAAGGACAAAATTGCTATATAACTGAATAGATAAGAAACATATTCAAACTCCAAATTTGCAGCTTAATAAATGCCAACCTTTACTTCTTTATTATCTTCCAACTCCAGACTCCACATGAGGAGACAAGAAACAAGAACTTTACCTGGAAATATCCAAGTTGAGCAATTTACGAATAACAATAAGAAATTTTGTGAAAATGAAAATCTGAGTCAACCAGAAGAATGACGAGAGCAAACTACTTCTTATCATAATAAGACCGAATAAAAACAAATCAAAATAACAAAATAAAATGCTTACCATATTTTAATGTCATTGAAAAGTAGTTTTGACTGCAATAGGATGAGAACAATAAGGACAATTGCCAAATAGAACATCAAATGACCTGCATGTAAGAAACGAAACAAATGCCATTTTAACATTATAACTGATCATAAGAATTAGTTGGAACCGTCATTATAAAAGCTGTGCAGTAATCATACTGTCGTGTTGTTGTGATGGATCGCAGCCATTCGATAAGGCATGCACTGTGGAAAGGTCTCCCACAGTTAGGATTGTCACAAGCTCGGTCAGGTACACTTCCTCTATCTGCTCCAAGGCCATCAGCTTCACAAGCAAAGAATAAAAAAAAAATGTATAATGTTATTATCAACTATTTATCTAGGATACCTACAATCAAAACTATCGCTGAAGCCATACCATTTGGAAGCCGAAATGCATAACAAATTCCACAGTCTGCACTGATGTCTTCCTGAATGCTATCTTGAGGAGAAGGGAATGTTGTTTCTAAAATATCCTCTAGATTTTCCCGCAGCAACCTCTCAACTTTCCTACCAATCAAAACATCACTAAGTCAATTTTGAGTCGATGCTTTGCATCAAAAGCATATTTGAATATGTTGAAACCATAGTTACCATAAATATAATTATCTTAATATATCATTCTTACAGCCCAGGATATTGTCCATTGAATCCAATTATAAATACCCTAGTGGCTTCCAAAGTGTTTGATTCAATCAACTACAACTTGTATATTGATAACAAATAACAAATTAACCACTAAACTGTCTTAGGTGTCCAACGATAATATCATAAGTCGAGTCCATAAAGTCACATTCGTGCACCAATATCCGGTAATAAAGTGTCATTTAGTAGTTCGAGGAAGTCCATAGCCCAACTACTTAGATTTTGGTAGGATCGAACAAGTTTTCTAGTCTCGATTTGTGTCTAAAAGACTAAGGAACATGATATCTCCAAAACCCAAAGAAGGTTTTGCGAGATAATCTTGTGAAACGCCTTAAATAAATTAATTAGTCATCATTTAAGTTTTTCGTAAGTCTAACTTAGGAAAATTGGTTAATTAATAGGAATTAATTAAGGAAGATCAAGAATGCTCTAGAAACTCACATGGATCGAGTTTGAGATTATCTTAGCAATTGATGAGTATTTAATCATGGTCGTTGAAACTCCAACGAGAGATTACAAGAGCAAGATGATAGGATGAAAATAGACACAACACAGAAAGTGAATTATCCAAGCAATGTGAATTTCCCAGTGCACAGTGATTCAATGAGGGAAGAATTCGAGCCAGTGGAGGAGCATTAGTGATTGAGGAAGCAACAACAGAGAGAACAGGAGAAATTTTTTAGTGTCTCTCCAATGCCAATTTGGCAAGAGAGAGGAAGCTGAATATTTCGACAGAGCGGGTGGCATAGCCAGTATGAGTTAGCTAGTTCCTAGTGCGAAGTGTCGGAAAGGAGGTCGATTCAGTTGCTGAAGACGAGAAGATTGTTCGAAAGGAAGAGCGACTTCATTCTAGAGGCAGAGGGATGCAGGATGACTCATCTGGAGCCAACTAGCAGGCTGCATGATTTTGCCAAAGGAGGCAGTGCAAATTCTCGCAGAGCGAGTTGCCAGTGAGAGAAGTCGAGAAGGCTAGAGCAAGGCCGAATTATTGCAAAAGGGAGAAAATTTCTCCAAATTAGTTTTCCAGTATATTTTTTGGAGGATTGCTAGTTGGGCATCCAGATTGTTGTACCCATATTTTTACTGTTGCATAATAATAAAATAAACACTCATTTGTTGCACCAGTTTTCCCTTCGGAGTTTTTCTGAGGACTATTAGTTGATTCTATTGTGTGTGCATTATTTTCTCAACTTCCAGTTTACTTTCCGCGACATAATTTATTTTGGTGAAGATTACAATTGTGACTTTATCAATATTTGTCGTAAAAACAAATAAACTGCAGAACAATTAGGAGATAAATTTCCAATAATTGCATTCAAGGAATTTTCACATGGTATTAGAGCAACATTGAAGATCAGATCAAATGGTCAAAAGCGAGAGGAGAAAAATTGTGCAGCTTCAGAGGGAGATTTGGGCAAAAATTCTCCAGATTTGCGCAGACTAGCCAGGGGTGAAAATTGTAGAGGCAGTGGGTTTCGATTTCTAGTTGTAAGTGCAAGAAAATTTCGAATAGCCTTGGAAGCAAAATTTTTAGGCAGTGGATTTGCCGAGAAACAATTCCAGTGAGAAGATCAGTGAATTCGTTGAGAAAATATGGGCACAGAAGTTTTGCAGCAAGGGTTTCAACTGCAGATCTTTGTAGGGACAGGAAGAGAAAAGCACACAGAAATTATACCTAGGATGTCTGTTATAGCATCATTCATCACTCGTGTAGACCTGATGCTCTTTTATGGTCCTAGGAGTGCCTTTTCCCATGCAGACTTGACTTTATACTAAAAAATAATATTTCAAAATCCATACGCGACTCTACCCATACAAAAACACGTACATATGCAAGGTCCCATAATACTATACCCACATATACCTTTTAAAATATGAAACAATAAAATAAAATGCTATTTTTTGGGCAGGGTTTATGGGTTTAATTGAGAGCCCACCTACAAGAGCCTGTGGCCTAACTAAAATAACCAATTTGAGGTGGTATATATACACCCCTTGGGTAGGCCTAATTACAACAAGAGAAGAAGGATATCGACATTATACTCGATTTCTCCCAGATCAAGTTTGCTTTTCCCGTGCCTCCTGCACTCCTAGTCTCTAGGAAACCCTGGTTTCCATTGCAGAGATGCTCAACATCCTTATCTAGCATTTTCTTGCACCTATTAGAGAGGTTGTCTTTGTGGCTGGGGCCGGACGAATCCGGAGGAAGGCTTCGCCAGTGCCTTTGGCCTGGATTAGGTTGTACCTATTTTGCACTTACTGTTGTTAAACAATAAGGAAGTTCATGTCTTGTTCCCGATATATGTTGTCATCTCATGAATGATAATCTGAATGTTTATATATGACGATCTAACATATTCTTATGTATGCACATTGGATTATCTATTATGTATATGCTTCTGTGATTGATTTGCAAGTCTACACATCCTGGAGCAAGTAGGGGGTTTGGACCCTACAGGAACATCTCCAAATGTAGGACCTCTGAGTATGTCTCCAAATACAAGTTTGATAATTCAAATGTTTGGCATGTTTGATTGAGTGTTCTTTGTTGATTATCTTATCCTGCTCTGTTGAGGTTTTCAATCCTTGCCTTAGGGAACTTTTCTCGCCCACATAATTGGCGACTCCACTGGGGAATACCATCAAGTATTTCCTAGAAGGGTTGTTTTTCTTTGAACTGGGTTTACTTTGTTATTTCTTGGTTTTTCCAACCTTCTAGAGTCTTGAGTGATTTGGTCATTCAGCCTGATCTTTCAGATCTGGGGTTTCTTTTTATTTTTTCTTCAGTTTTCCATTTATACGTGTTTTTTGTCGTGTACATACACAGTTTCTTCCAAAGAAACCTGTGTATACACGTGTTGCTTCATATACAGTCACATATGCACACAACACTATATTTAAACAGTCATGTACAGATTTGAAAATGAAAATTTTTCATTTCTGCCTCTTGTTGAGGTCTTGACCAAGTTTGTTTATGATATCTTGATGTTTATGAAGCCTGGAATAACCTTGATGTCTACCATTGTTGGTGTCTTTCATCTTGCTTGAGGAATGCCTATGTCAACCTAGGGTTTGCATTTTTTCAAGCTTTTTGTGTTTGAAGTTGGGTTCCAAATCTTCTTGGTGAGGTATCTAGTAGTTCTATGGCTTTGGAATAGGTCTAGTTGCCCTTAAACTTGTTGATAACCTAGTCTTTGATTTGCATCTTTTGTGACCTTGAAGTTGGCTTCTTTTTGCTTTCTCTTTCTTGTTTTTGAAAGGGTCTTGTGATTCTTAGATGAATGAGAGATTTCAATTCTTTGGAGTCTTTCTAATTTTCAGAGTCTTTTGAATCTTTTTGGCCAAATTCCTGAAGTGATTAAGTCTCTCATTTGCATTAGTCTTTTATCTTTGTGATCATTTGTGACTAGATGGATTTGAGTCTTCATGCTTTTGGTTTTGAGATTTTTCTTTGTTTTCCCTTTCTGAATTTTTTGGTTCTTTAAATCTTTAAAAGAAAAAGAAAAACATTTTCTTTGTGATTCTTTTCTTTTGTTTTTCTCTTTGTAGGCTTTTGGGTTTTTGGAAAATGTGTGAATTCTTGTTATAAGGTTAAGAGTCTTTTTGCTTTGAGGAGTGTTTTTTCTGGGATTTGCTTCTCTTTGTTTGTTGAATTGGCCTTTGCCTTTGTGATAACATTTGTTCATCTTCAAGCCTTTCTTTGAATTGGGCATTTACATTCTAATGTGCTCTAGGTTAGATGCATTTAGACATCATTTAGTCCTTTTTGTTAGGTTTTGAATGTGTGAGTGCTTAATTGAAAAGAAAAAGTGTTTTTTTTTTCTTAGGTTTCTCATAGAACCCTCGTAGAAATCTCTTTCATTGAAGAAAAGGAAATGTTGTGTTCTCATGTAGCCACGGTTTTCTATTGATTTCTTTTGCATCCGAACATCATCAGTTGCACTTCTGCTTCCCTTGTCTTAAATAACAACCAACTAAAATGAGCTCTGAAAAATAAAATGAACTAGACTTTTTTTTTTTGTCATAGCAACATCAACTAGTCTAGGGCATTTAGGGCCTTGGAATATGTGTGGAGAGTAAACTCTCCAAGGCCACTTAAACTGAAAGTATACAAGTTTATTAATGAGTGGAAATCCATTGCAGTGTTGATAATATCGATATCGGCAAAATATCGGTGAGGGTCCAGAAAACATCTTATCGGCAATATCAGCGAAAATATAGGCAAACATCAGCAAGCATAAAAATTTAGAGATTGAGCAACACAAAGCTAAAGTTGGCAGCAGTGAAATTGGCGCAAAGCAGAGTCAGCAGCAGTGCAAAGGCTTTAGAGGGTCAGCTTAGAGACTAGCAGCAGTGAGAATTCCAGTATAAGATGCATCATGCTAAACACCAGTTCAGTAATTTTGGATGTTTTTTTGTTGTTGATGCAGTAGTAGCAGCAGTTGGAGAAGGTTGCAGTGCAGATGCAATGTTGGCAGTGGCAATGCCAGCACCAGCATGGACGCAGAATTTGAGAGGGAGATGCAGCACAGATGCAATGTTGGCAATGGCAGGGCTAACAGCAATACAAATGCAACATTTGCACAATAGTTGGTGGGTAGTAATGTCAGACATCAACAGCACAAAAGGAGATGTTTCAGAGTCAGAGTGATACTTCAACAAGTTGCATTACTAGAGCACATTCCTCGCTAAGAGGGAGTATTGATTTCGGGTAGCATCAGATGTGCTCTAAGTCTCAAAATTTGCGAGGCTTAGACACATGCATTCTCCAATACCCAAAAAATATTTTGGGAAATTCCACCCGAAGACAATTTTATTAAAATAATTAATTATTTTTTATGGGTGCCTAAGTCTAAACTTAGGAAATTAAAATAATTAAAAGGTATTAATCTAACTATGGGTGAAAATTCTAGAAGAAGAGCGAGATCGAGTCCAAATGATCTGAGCCATTGATTAGAATCTAATCTGGGTCGTTGGTTCTCAATTGGAGGATTATAAAATGGACATCAATGGGCACTTGGAGAAAACATAGAGTGAAGATTGAAAGATCGATTTTCTGATGCAAAGCAGCTGCCTGAAAGAATTTTGAAGTGATCTTTTGCAGTGAGGAGTAGGGATAGTTCCGATTGGAGATTTCTCTTGATCCTAGAATACTCAGCAGAGAAGGCAGAGAGAGATCCGGGAGAGGCAACACAATGGCTAAGCTAGCCAGCGTAGGTTGACATAGAAGCCTTGAGGAGGTTCGAAAATTTGCTTAAGGAATCCATACCAGAAGCCAAAAGTTGGTGTGTGAGATTGGGAGGTGAAAATCGAAGTTTCCTGGAAGGCAAATCGATCAGTAGAGGGAGTGACATTGTCCCTAGACGCTGTGACACTGGGTTGACGCAGTGATAGTGCAAAGGCAGCACAAAGGCAACAAGGGGCAAGCCATTTTGTGGCTGGATCAGTTAGATCTCTAGTGATAGTGTGAGGTAATCTCACTTATCTCTCTATCAGTTATATTCTCTATACTGGATAGCCAGGAAGGCATCCAAAGATTATATTCAGAAAATACTACTGCATAATAATAAAACCCTCAGCTGCTGCACCGATTTTCCCACATTAGATTTTTACGAGGAAATTTGTCCAAAAATAACTGTGTAGATGTGTTGTGTATTTCTTTCTTGTTCAGTTACTTGTTTCCGCATTTTATTTAAATGGTGAAGGCTGTAGTGTATTAGTTTCGGTGTTTACTGTAGGAAATAGTAAATAATTTGTTCAGTAATTAACAGATAGAAGAAACTTAATCAGCGGCTGCAGTAGAAATTTGGGGCTTCCAAATTTTCACATGGTATCAGAGTTGCAGGTGAAACAAGAGAGTAGTGTCAAAAGAGCCCAACGCTAAAGGAAGAAGGGAAGTCGAAGTGTTACATAGGCAGCAAATCAAATCCCCAAAGGGAGTGCACAATTCAGTCCAGGAGGGAAAGTTTTCGTGCTAAATCTATCGTTAAGTGAGTCGATAGAGAGGTAGGATTTCCAGGTCGAGATTTGTCAGCAAAAAAGGGAGCAGCGCAGCGAAAGCTTCAACGAAGAGGGGTTCCTAGTGTGATACAGTTTCCTACAAGCAGTTGCTGGGCAAAAAGACATCAGAAGAAAGAAAAGACACTTGTGGCAATTTCTTCCTCAAAGAATTTCTAGCGAGGGAATTTGAATTCTCATTTGTTGAGCAACAACATGAGAGAGGAGGTCATTCGACTTTTTCGAGTGGCAGAAATGGGAGCCAGTGGGTTGAGAGATCAGGATCGGTTGGATGGTGCATCCAACTATGTGATCTGGAAGGCAAGGATGTCATGCCTTATGGATGAACATTTTCTCAAGACCTACATCAACAGTGTGGTAGCTGTGCCCGCGGATCCAAATCCGCTCAAAAAGTACAAGGGAGAGATGGCAAAGACAGAGAATGATCCTCAACCGAGTGAAGGATTATGTAGTCTGTCACAGTGTTGGCAGATAGACTACCAAGGAGATGTGGGATGCATTGTCGACACTGTATCAAGGATCTTTCAAGCAAGGGAAGATGTACTTAGAGCAGAAGATGAGGTCCACGCAAATGCAGAAGGGGGAATGCATTGATATGTTCCTTGCAAAGCTTCAGGAGACCCAAGATGAGCTAGCAACTGTGGGGTCTACACCTCAGCCTTCCGAGATGGTAAGACTGGCCCTTAACTTAGTTTCAAAGGAGTAGCAAATATTTGCCAAGAGCATCCTAGGCAAGGAGAACTTGCCGGACTAGGAAGGAATGTGGGTAGCTCTTAAGCAAGAGGAGCTGAGGATAGACTTGGTCAAGTGTAAACTTGATGGAAGCAACAGGAGTGGGTTGAAGACCAAGGAGGAGGAAGAGAATGCAACGCTCACATCTAAGGAGCAGCAGGAGCAGTGAAGACATAAGAAGGACATCTTGAAGATTAAATGCTTCAAGTGTGGGAATTCAGTCACTAACCAACACATTGTCCTCTCAGCAAGAAGGACAAACATGAGAAGCATGATTCGAAGGCTGCATCCACGAAGATCGAGGAGAATGAGTTTGCCTGACAACCCAGATACCTCCAGGATGGAGGTGGGGTGATCTAGCACTGTAGTTCGAAAGCACTACAGATGGGCAGGATCCTTGAGGAGCCCACCTCTCGGATCAATTCCTTGCTACGGGAACCCAGATCAGAAGTAGCAGGATGGACCAACGTCAATTGGTGCAAAGGAGTGTCAGAGTGACAGTGGTAGTGGCTAGGAGCGCCAGAGGCTGAGCAACGCAGAGCTAGAGTTGGCAACAATGTAGTTGACGCAAAGCAGAGTCAGCAACAGTGCAAAGGCTTCAGAGGGTCAACGTAGAGACTAGTAGCAGTCAGAATTCCAGCAACAAATGCATCTTGCTGAACACCAATTCAATAATTTTGGATGTTTTCCCAAGGTTACTTGGGAGCGGTAGAAAAAATGGGGAGCAGGAGCGGAAGCGACATTTTCAGAAGCTCCCCGTTTGGGAGCGATTCCAAGAGCGTTTTTTATATAGTATATATATTTTGATATTTTTTATATTTTGATGCATATATGTCAACAAAAGCATGTAGAATGATGAATTAGATATAAAAAACATAGATTGAACCATATAACAACAATCATCTAGAAGTTATAATCTTCATCAACCACGTCCACAAGTTAGTAACATACAACATATTGAGTCTCATGATTCATCAATCTTAAAGTTTCAAGCTTTCAAAATTCAAGATATAACATTTATCATCATTGATCACCAAAGTTGTACTTGTAAGCTAAGTGTAACCATTACAACAAATAATATCTAACATAAAATGAAATGTTATAAAATGAAATGAAATGAAACAACTTTCACGAAGCATCATATTCATAATTCATTACTAGTGAGTTATAATTGCCAACTTCAAACTTCAAACTTAAATTGTCATATATTGTTTACAAAAAATACCATAATAAATATGAAAGAGTCAATAGTTGTAAAAACTACTAGAAACTAGAAAAGACAAGTAAATCTATTATCTATTGCTAATGCTTGGGTCTCTTGTCACCACGAGAAATGTCTAATTTTTAGTCTTGCTGGAAAATCAAGATCTTTGTCATTAATATCACCCTCTAAGCATTAATATCCAAAGGTATCTTTGTCATCACCTTTGCATCTGTATAGGGATCTTTGTCATTAACATCACCCTTTAAGCATTAACATAAGATAGAAAAAGTATAGCATGCCAAGTCAAGATTTTTAGGAGGGTCATGATAGAGGAATTCAAAAACCAATGTCACTAACATCAAGGTACATAGAGGGATTGGTTCTCTTGATTAAATACGAGTTCCATACCCTAATACATGACAAAATCCAATGGAAACATTGCAATCCCCCAATCCTAAAAAACTAACAAGTCTCCTGAATTTTGAATGAAATCTAAAATTCTCCTTTCTCCATATGAAATCCAATGAGGTCAGAGCCACTCTCAAACATCTAGAGTCATTTCATGGTAATGTAAA
Organism: Pinus taeda; assembly: GCA_000404065.3. Classification (NCBI taxonomy): domain Eukaryota; kingdom Viridiplantae; phylum Streptophyta; class Pinopsida; order Pinales; family Pinaceae; genus Pinus; species Pinus taeda. Next base: position 65,312 of record APFE031184090.1, read on the forward strand.
AAATTTAAGTAAAAGGATGAAAATGAAGATCAAGGAGAATGTCACTTTTACTTTAAGAATTTAAGATTATCATGAATCACATATCAATACTAGGGCCATAAGCTTGATCATTAGGTTGCCCCACTCAAAACTTATTTGTTTCTCTAAAACAAAATTGCATTTGGAATATTACTGCAAAAAAGACTAAACGCTCCCCAAAAACCAGGGAGCATTCTTTTTTTCCAAAACTCGCTCCCGAAATTGCTCCCTCTTCGGGAGCACACTCCCGACTAGCTCCCGATTCGCTCCCGCCCGGAGCGCGAATTGGGAGCGGGGGCATGAGGGGAGGGGCTCTCCCCCGCAACCCTGGTTCTTTCATTGCTAACGCAATAGCAGCAACAGTTGGAGAAGGTTGCAGTGCATATGCAATGTTGGCAGTGGTAGTGCCAGCAGCAACACGAATGTAGAATTTAAGAGGGAGTTGCAGTACAGATGCAGTGTTTGCAGTGGCAAGGCCAGCAGTAGTATAGATGCAACATTTGCGCAGTGGTTGGTGGGCAGCAATGTCAGACATCAGCAGCGCAAAAGGAGATGTTTCAGAGTTAGAGTGATGCTTCAGCAAATCGCATTACTAGAGCACATTTCTTGCTAAGAGGGAGTGTTGATTTTTGGTAGCATCGAATGTGCTCTAAGTATCAAAATTTGCAAGGAGGCTTAGACACATGCATTCTCCAATACACAAAAATCGTTTTGGGAAATTCCACCTGGAGACAGTTTTATTAAAATAATTAACTATTTTTAATGGGTGCCTAAGTCTAAACTTAAGAAATTAAAATAGTTAAAGGGTATTAATCTAACTATGGTTGAAACTTCTAGAACAAGATGGAGATCAAGTCCAAATGATTTGAGCCATTGATTACAATCTGATATGGGTCATTAGTTCTCAACTGGAGGATTATAAGGACATCAATGGGCACTTGGAAAACACATCGAGTGAAGATTAGAAGAACAATTTTTTGATGCAAAGCAGATGCCTGAAAGAATTTAGAAGTGATCTTCTGCAGTGAAGGGCAGGGATAGTTCAGGTTGGAGATTTCTCGGGATCCGAGAATACTCAACAGAGAAGGCATAGAGAGATCTGAGAGAGGCAGCGCAGTGGCTATGCTAGCCAGCGTAGATTGACGTAGAGCCAGTGCAAAAGCCTTGAGGTCAGGAAATTTGTTGGAGGAATCGATATCAGCAGCCAAAAGTAGGGGTATGAGACCGGGAGGTGAAAATCGAAGTTCTTGGGAGGCAAATCGATCAGTAGAGGGAGTGACATTGTCCCTAGACACTGTGATGATGGGTTGACGCAGTGACCATTGTCTAACACAGTGACTACGCAAAGGCAACGCAGAGGCAGCAAGGGGCAAGTCCTTTTGTCGTTGGATCAGTCAGATCTCCAGTGATATTGTGAGGTAATCTCACTTATCTCTCTGTCAGTGATATTCATTGTGCTGGATAGCCAGGAAGGCATCCAGAGATTGTATTCAGAAATTACTACTGCATGATAATAAAACCCTCAATGGCTACACCGTTTTTACCGCATTGGGTTTTTCCGAGGACATTTTTCCAAAAATAACTATGTAGATGTGTTGTGTATCTCTTTCTTGTTCAATTTCTTTTTTCCGCATTTTATTTAAATGCTAAAGGTTGCAATGTATTAGTTTGGTGTTTACTGTAGGAAATAGTAAATAATTTGTTGAGTAATTAACAGATAGAAGGAACTTAATCAGATGCTGTAGTAGAAATTTGGGGCTTCCAAATTTTCACATGGTATCAGAGCTACAGGTGAAACAAGATAGCAGTGTCAGAAGAGCCCAACGCTGAAGGAAGAAGGGAAGTCGAAGTGCTGCATAGGCAACAAATCAAATCCCCAGAGGGATTGTGCAGTTCAAGCCAGGAGGGCAAGATTTTCGTGGCAAATATCTCTCTGACTGAATCGACAAAGAGGTAAGAATAAAAGCTTCAGCGAACAGGGGTTCCTGGTGTGACACAGTTTTCTGCAAGCAGTTGCTGGGCAGGAAGCCCTCAGAAGAAAGAAAACACACTTGAGGGAATTTCTTCCTCAGAGAATTCCTAGCCAGGGAATTTGAATTCTTTTTTGCTGAGCAGCAACAGGAGAGAGGAGGTCATTCAACTTTTGCGAGTGGCAGCAATGGCAACAAGTGGGTTGAGAGATCAGGATTGGTTGGATGGTGCATCCAACTATGTGATCTGGAAGGCAAGGATGTCATGCCTTATGGATGAACATTTTCTCAAGACCTACATCGATAGTGTGGTAGCTATGCCCGCGGATCGAGATCCGCTCAAAAAATACAAGGGAGAGATGGCAAAGACAAAAAGAATGATCCTCAATGGAGTGAAGGATCATGTAGTCTATCACAACGTTAGCAGAGGGACTGCCAAGGAGATGTGGGATGCATTGTTGACGTTGTATCAAGGATCTTACGAGAAAGGGAAGATGTACCTAGAACAGGAGATGAGGTCCACGCAGATGCAGAAGGGGGAATGCATTGGTCCGTTCGTTGCAAAGCTTAAAGAGACTCGAGTGTTGATTTGGGGTAGCATCGGATGTGCTCTAGTGACGATATTTAGTAAAGAGGCTAAGGCACATGAGATCTCCAATACCTAGAAAGGGTTTAGGTAGATTCTAAATAGTTTGGGAGATATTAAAATAATTAATATTTTTAATGGAGTCCCAAAGTCTAAACATAGGGAAATTAAAATATTAATGTGAATTAATATAAAACTGTGTTAGAATGGTCCAAAAGTCATGGATCAAGCTAGATCTAATCTTAGTCGTTGATTAGGGACTTAATCTCGACCGTTGATCTATCAATGAGAAAAGTATAAGAGGAGGCTTGAGGATCACTTAGAGAACACACCAAGAGATCAAGATTTCGACTTTCCGGGGTTGGGTTTGTTGAGAAAGTTGAGAGAGTGATCTGGAGTTATAGCTGAGGGGCAGTGAATACAGAAGAAGTGAGGGCAGAAGCTGAAACTGTCAAGAACAACCAGAACTGTCGGAAAAGTTGATGCAGAGGGCAAAAGCCAGAACTGCCGGGAATAGCGGGAATTGCCGGGAACTACTGGAATTGCCGGGAAAGTTGACATAGAGGGCAGAAGCTGGAACGGTCGAGAACAGTTGGAACTACCGGTTACTGCCAGAACTACTAGGAAAGCTGATGCAGAGGGCAGAAGTCGGAACTGCCGGGAACAACCGGAACTGCCGGAAACAACTGAAACTGCCGTGAACTACCGGGAAAGCTAACGTAGAGGGCATAAGAGGTTGACACAGTCCCTAGAGGCTGATGCTGGGGTTTTTTGTGGGGCAGATTGGAGCTGAGGAATTGTCGAAGTGTTTATCTGGGGTTTCAGCCAAAGCATCTGTCTCTGAAGGACTCCGAAGGAGAGGCACTATTGCCGAGATTTTTCTCTATTGGGTGAGCCGGATTTGGCACCCAGATTGTATTTTGAAACTGCTTAGTAAATCAAACCCTCAGATAGCTACACTGGTTTTCCCACATTAGGTTTTACCGGGGACATTAGTCCAAAAATAACGGTGTCATTTGTGTGCTTGTTTCTGTTTCCTTCAGTTGATGATCTATAATGTGTTGAGCATGTACATGTGTTTATTTTTAGTATTTACATGGTAAATAACTTGTTAATTAATCAGAACAAGTAGGAAGGAATAAATTAGAAAGTACATCGAGGGTTTCTAACTCTTAGACTTAGAAACTTCAACATGGTATCAGAGCGTGGTTGCAGATCACAGGAGAACTGAGGACATCAGTCGAGCAGAGCAGCAGCAACAAAAAATAGTTGTCCCGAGCGACAAAAGTTGTTCCTAGCAGCAAAACAACAAGGAAGGGGTGACGCAGTGCCTGCGTCATCAAATTCGGGCCAAGAAGAGGTTGCGTAGAGACTGAGGGAGGCAAAGACAGGCTCACGCAGAGCCAAGCAGAGGCCAAAAGGGTTGACGCAGTTGGCTTAGGGAGCTAGTTTGTCGGTGCTGGGACTACGCATAGCCTAAGATCTCTCACCTTCAGGTTGTTGGGGTTTAGGAGGTTGTGGATAAGTTGCAGAGTGGAGCTGGTGGGGTATTGTTGTCAGAACAGTACCTAACAAGGCAAGGCCAAGGAGGAGGGAGTTGCTACGAAGGGTTTCTAGCCAAGAAATCTGGATCAATGGTGCGGTTGCACAGACGATCAGAGTAGGGGCATCTCGACATCAACAGAAGGATTTCCAGGAGGGAAATCGAGGCTCAAAGGGAGTCACATTGAGAACTTCCAAGAGGGAAGTAGAAAGCAGTGGAATGGCACTACATGGAGTAAGAGATCAAACTTCGTAGTCTGGAAGGCCAAAATCTTATCCGTACTTGATAGAAATCGTGTCAAGCACTTCGCCTTGAAGACAATAGTGGTCCCAGTTGACCTAGCTGATAATGACAGGTATGAGGAAGCAATGGCGACGGCCAAGAGTATCATTCTTGACGGGGTCAAGGATCATATAGTACCACATATTGCCGAGAAGAATACGACACAGGAGATGCAAGAGGCCCTGACCAAGTTGTATCGGCATACTTGCGTGCAGAGGAAGATGCTCCTAGAAAATTAGTTGCGGTCATACCAGATGCAAAAGGAAGAACAGATCGACACCTTCCTTGGTCGATTGAAAGAGATCCGAGATCAGCTAACGTCCATAGGGGCCACACTAGATCCAGAGTTGATGGTGAGAACAACCCTGAATCTAGTCTCAAAAGACTGGGAGGTGTTTGTCCAAAGCATACTGGGCAGGGCGACCCTTCCAGATTGGGAGAAAATGTGGGCAACTCTTCGCCAAGAAGAGATCAGGACGGTGACCAAGATGGGAAGCAACAGCAAGGGGATCAAAATCAAGAAGAAGGAGGTGGATGTTGCCCTAGCATCTGAGGGTAAGCAAGAAAAGCAGAAGAAGGACCTCTCCAAGGTCAAATGCTTCCACTGTGGGGTGCTGGGTCATTATGCGACCCAATATCCGAGGAAGAAGAGCAAGGGAGAGGCTTTCGAGACCAAGGCAACGCCAACAAAGGCAAAGAAGGAAGTGGAGACAGACGATGTCTATGCCATCAGTGCACACCCACCACTTGAGCGAAAGTGAGGAGACATCAAGCTGTAGTCAAGAGGACTACAGAAGATGAGGGGCAGGATCCTCGAGGTACCCAACCTCTTGGATTATACCTAGCTATGGAAGCCCCGAAGAGGAATAGCAAGACTGGTGGATGTTGGTAGAGACGGATGAGGATGGAGGGGCAGAAAGAGCTACAATGCAGGATTCCCAGGACAACGCGAGGTTAGCAGGCTACAATAGTGTGAGAGGCACGGGAGTGTTGCACCAGTGAGGATCACACAGAGAGGTGTGCAACAATGCGAGATGCAAGGAGTTGTTGCAGCAGCACAGAGGTAAGAGAGGGGGCACTTGTCAGCGATAAAGGGGGCTTTAACATCGAGAGTGTCTCTAGCCTAACAAAGATGTCAGAATTGGGAGATCAGTTACTTACTTCTCAGTAACTGAGTTGCAGTGCAGCAGTTAGCAGTGGCGGTGCTATGGGTAGCACGATGCAACATGATGAGATGGGATGCAGTGCAGACGCTGTAGTGGCAGTGGCAGGGCCATGGGCAACAACACAGATGCAAAGGGAGTTATCATACAGATGCAGCGGTGGCAATGGCAGAGCCATGGGTGGTAGTACGAGATGCAGCAGTACAAATGTTGGGCAACAAGCCTAGCATCAGGGGACAATGCCAGATGATCAGACTAATACTCAGTGAGGAGTATTGTTAGAGCACAGTCCTCGCTAAGAGGGAGTGTTGATTTGGGGTAGCATCGGATGTGCTCTAGCCACGAAATTTGGTGGAGAGGCTAAGGCACATGAGATCTCCAATACCCAAAAAGGTTTTGGGAAGATTCTAAACAGTTTGGAAGATATTAAAATAATTAATATTTTTAATGGAGTCACTAAGCCTAAACTTAGGGAAATTAAAATATTAATGTGAATTAATATAAAACTGTGTTAGAATGGTCCAAAAGTCATGGATCAAGCCAGATCTAATCTTAGCCGTTGATTAGGGACTTAATATCAGTCGTTGATCTGTCAACGAGAAAAGTATAAGAAGCTTGACAGTCACTTGTAGAACACACCAAGAGATCAAGATTTTGACTTTCTGGGGTTGGGTTTGCTGAGAAAGCTGAGAGAGTGATCTACAGTTGCAACTGAGGGGCAATGAATACAGAAGCAGAGAGGGCAGAAGTCGGAACTGTCAGGAATAGCCGAAACTGTCGAAACTGTCGGGAAAGCTGACGCAGAGGGCAGAAGTCGGAACTATCGGGAATAGCCAAAACTGCCAGGAACTATCGGAACTGTCGGAAAAGCTGATGCAGAGGGCAGAAGCCGGAACTGCCGGGAACAACTGGAACTGCCAGGAACTTCCAGAATTGTCGGGAAAGCTGACACAGAGAGTAGAAGCAGAAACTGTTGGGAACAGTTGGAACTGTCGGGAACTATCGAAAAAGCTGACACAGAGGGTAGAAGAGGCTGACACATTCCCTAGAGGTTGAAGCTGGGATTTTTCATGGGGCAGATTGGAGCTAAGGAGTTGCCAGAGTGTTTATCTGGGGTTTCAGCCGAAGCATCGGTCTCCGAAGGAGAGGTACTACTGCCGAGATTTTTCTTTGTTGGGTGAGCCAGATTTGGCACCCAGATTGTATTTTGAAACTGCTTAATAAATCAAACCCTTAGATAGCTGCACCGGTTTTCCCACATTGGGTTTTTCCGAGGACCTTAGTCCAAAAATAATCGTGTCATTTGTGCACTTGTTTCTGTTTCCTTCAGTTGATGATTGGTAATGTGTTAAGCATGTACTTGTGTTTATTTTCAGTATTTACATGGTAAATAACTTGTTAATTAATCAGAACAAGTAGGAAGGAATAAATTAGAAAGTACATGGATGGTTTCTAACTGTTAGACTTAGAAACTTCAACACCAAGATGAGCTAGCAGCAATGGGGTCTACACCTTAGTCTTCTGAGATGGAAAGACTGGCCCTCAACTCAGTTTCAGAGGAGTAGCAAGTATTTGTCAAGAGCATCCTAGGCAAAGAGAACTTGTCGGATTGGGAAGGAATGTGGGTAGCTCTTAAGCAAGAGGAGCTGAGGAGAGACTTGGTCAGCTATAAACTTGGCAGAAGCAGGAGCAGTGGGTTGAAGCCCAAGGAAGAGGAAGAGAATGCAACCCTCGCATCCAAGGGGTAGCAGGAGCAGCAAAGTGTTGAAATTTCTATGTTTACTTAGTTTAGAAACCCTTCATGCACTTTTTCTGATTTATTCCTACCTACTTGTTATTTTTCTTTAACAAGTTATTTACAAAGTAAATACTGAAAATAAACACCAGTGCATGCTCAACATATTTGTAGGAATTTACAGGGTAAGTTCCTCAAATAGAACACCAAAGGACACCTCTCACAAACAGATCACAGATCAATACACCAATATTCTTGATGTGGTTAAAACCCTCAAAGAGGGAAACAATCCACGGAGCCAACGCGGCCACTTCAGGCAATTTATTAATAAAAGAATGAAAATTTACATAAGCTTCTCTCATGAACGGCTAACCTACAAATGACCCTCCATGCTCTTTAAATAGAGATCATGGACCAATCGGGTGTTAAACCACAGATCAAGTGTCGGTAATACCGAGGAGAGAATGAACCGTTGGATCACTTCATGTCTAGAACATATCGTGACCATCAAATTGTAAGTTACAAAAGTACATAGTAAAGAAACACACTTTACCTAACTCTACACTCGACCAAGTTACACTTAACTATTTCCTATGTGCCGAAATATCGTAACATCCCCCCTTAAGAACAACTTGGGATATGATTGAAGGATGTACAAATATGACACAATAGGACAAGGAAGGAGTCACTAGAGCCTATCCCCCCTTAGTGACAACTTCCTGAACTCCAACCATAAATCGAAGTTTAGTAAACTTCGCCTCTGTGAGAGCCTTTGTAAAGATGTCTGCAACTTGATCATCTGTTGAACAATATTACACTTCAAGAACATGGTCATGAATGAACATTCTGATGAAGTGCATGTGCAGTTCAATGAGTTTGCTGCGCTGATGTTGGACTAGATCTTTGCATAGTTGAATGGCACTTTGATTATCACACCAAAGTGTAGTCGGATGTTGCTGCTGAAAGCCAAACTCTGACAAGATCTGACAAAGCCATAGGGCCTCCTTACTAGCTTCTACGACACCATGATACTCTGCTTCTACTGAAGAAAGAGAAATGGCACTTTGCTTCTTCCAAGCCCATGTAATAGGTCCTGAACCAAGAGTGAACACATAACCTACATTAGACTTCAGATCATTACGGTCACCAGCCCAATCAGAATTAGTGAAACCAACCAATAGAGGAGATGCTTCTGCACTGTAATGAATCCCAAACTGCACTGTACCTCGAACATAACAAAGTACTCTTTTAGCTGCTTTCCAATGACTTTCATGTGGGTTTTGCATAAACCGAGCAATAAGGCCAACATCAAAGGAAAGGTCAAGACGAGTATGGGTCAGATACAAAAGTTTTCCTACAAGTTGACGGTATAAGGTAGCATCAACGTCAGGGGAAGTACAAGTGACTGAAAGTTTGGCTCCAAACTGAAAGGGAGAAGGGGTTGGCTTATAGTCTTCCATGTGAAAATGGCGTAGAAGATCACATGCACTTGGACTAGGAAAGGGAAATACCTTCCTTGGATTGCAAAACTTGAAGACCAAGAAAATAATGCAAGTGTCCTAAGTCTGTCACTTCAAACTTAGTTTTAAGGCTGGACTTCACATGGTTTATAAGGTTGGGATCACTACCAGTAAGGATAAGATCATCAACATAAAGAACAAGAATGAAAAGAGACTTGCCCACTTTCTTGGTGTAGATAGTATTGTCAGAATGACACCTAGAAAAATCCAGTTTCTAAAAGAAAGCTATCCATTTTGGCATGCCAAGCCTGAGGGGCTTGCTTGAGACCATAAAGGGATTTCTTATGCCGACATACAAGACTAGAGTTTGTTTGTATAAATCCAGTAGGTTGTTCCATATAGATTTCTTCATGCAAGTCCCCATGCAAGAAGGCAAATTTAACATCCATCTGATGGACTTCCCATTTGAAACAGGCAGCAAGGGAAAGAACAAGGCGGATAGAGTTCATTTTGGCAACAGGGGAGAAGGTTTCAGTATAGTCATTGCCTTCAACTTGTGAAAAACCCTTAGCAACAAGACGAGCTTTATGTTTATCAACTTTTCCATGTGGTCCATACTTGGTTCTGTAAACCCATTTGCATCTAACAAGTTTTCGTCCCTTTGGAAGAGGAACAAGATCCCATGTATCATTTGTCAATAATGAACGATATTCTTCATTCATAGCTGCGTCCCAATCTGGATGGCCTCAAGCTTCTGCAAAGGTGTCAGGATCATAATTCGCTGAAGCTTGAGCCAGTAAAAAAGAGGCTCTATTGAATTGAGAACGTGTACGGTGCTGATCTGTAGGATCACCGACAAGAGCACCTGCTGCATCCTGAGTAGCACGGACCCATTTTGGAAGCTAAGGAGCTGAAGAAGGATCTTGAGAAGGTGGGGGAGGATTGTCATCCTCGTTGACATCATCTAAAGAAGAAATATTTTCAGAAGTAGAAGGGATAGAGAGAGGTGGCACATCCACCGCACTAGGCTCATAGGCCGATATATATTTTCAACAAACTTTACATCTCTTCTAATGATAACATTTTCGAACTTAAGTGGAATAAGTCTATATCCTTTGACATTTTCAGAATATCCAACAAAAATACATTTTTCACTCTTAGGTTCTAGAGCTTTATGTTTCTTATCTGGAATATGGGCCCACACTTCACTTCCAAAAACATGAAAGTGACTTACATCTGGTTTAATTGAGCACCATGCTTCTTCTGTAGTGATGTTCTTTAAAACCTTAGTAGAAGTGCGATTTACTATGTAATTTGCACAGTTAATTGCTTCTGCCCAAAAACTAAGACTAAGTCCTTTAGATTGAAGCATACAATTAGCCATTTCCTTTAAGGTGTGATTCTTCCTTTCAGCTACACCATTTTGTTGTGGAGTATATGGAACAGTATGTTGCATTTGAATTCCATGCTCAGTGCAAAAGTTGATGAATTTGTTGTTAACATATTCTCCGCCATTATCAGATCTTAGCTTAAGAATTTGATGTCCAGATTGTTTTTCAGCAAAGGCCTTAAAGGCCAAGAACATGTTAAATACTTCACTCTTGAGTTTTAAGAAGTATACCCAAGTGCGTCTAGATAAATCATCAATGAAAGTTAAGAAATACTTGTAGCCAGAGAATGAAACAACTAGAAGTGGACCACATATATCACTATGCACAAGCTGTAAAGGGGCTGAGGCATGCCAAGAGGCACGTTTTTCAAAACTATCCCGATGATGTTTTCCGAGTACACATCCGGAACAAACACCATCTCTGCAAGATACCATTGGAAGACCTCTCACCATATTTTCTTTACATAGATTCTGAAGGGAGCGATAGTTTAAGTGACCAAATCGCTCATGCCAAAGTTTGCTCACTTCATCATTATGAGCAACAAATACCGAGGGAAGATTTGATGACCCAAAGTTGTGAAACTTATACAACCTTGTAGAATCATCAGCAATGCCAGTAGCTAAAATCTGTCTAGGATCTCTTAGGTCCTTAATTACAACATCGTGAGGTGAAAATTCAACGATTTTACCTTCACCTGAATGAGTTATCTGATATACAGATAGAAGGTTGCAGGATAAGGTTGGAACACATAATACATCATTAAATTGACCATTGTCTATATGAACAGTTCCAGTCCCTACAACACTAAGAGATCTATCATCACCAACATATATATTTTTGGTGTTACAATCATTTAAAGAAGAAAACATGGATTTGATTTTGGCCATGTGATAAGAAGCTCCAGAATCAATGAGCCACTCATGAGAATGAGAAGAAGAAGATACATTTAGTGCATAACAGACCGAGATGCTTGACAACCACATGCAGAAAGTGTTATTCCTGAAGATGAAGTTGAGGTTGAAGAGTGCTCCAAATGGATGTTATGCTTCTTCGTTGTTGCTTCCAAGGCTTCCATCTTTTTAAAGCATTTGGATTCTAAGTTGCCATCTCGATTACAAAAGTGGCAATGTCTATCAGTCTTCTTCCCTTTGTTTTTATTTGCCTTATCATTTTGTTGAAATGATTTTTCATTTTGAGGCTGAAATCGCTTAGGACCCTTTTTAGGTTTAGGACCATTCTTTTTAGGATATTGCTTCTTAGGATTCTTTGAATTTGGTTGTTGTTGGGTGGCTAAGGCTTTCTTATAAGAGTTTCCAAGATTAAGAAGACCAAGATATAAGAGCTTTTCTTGTTCTCTTATCAAAGAATCACAAAAGGCATCAAAAGAGGGGGACTTGTAGTCTTGTCCTTGAGAAATAAAGGCTTCTCTAGTAGAATGGAAGGTGGAAACAAACACAGAGTATGCTAGTCTCAACTTAGTAAAATGGAATAGATAAGGCTACCATCTTCTTTCTTAACCTTAACACCTTCCAAGAGAAGTTTGAGGGTCTTGAACTTGGATAAAAAATCTTGAATGGAAGAAAAATTATTGGGGTCCAATGCAAGCAACTCATTTTCGAGTTGATGGGCTCTAACTTCATTTTTAATTCCAAAAACTTTAGTGAGTTGTTTTATTGCTACATTAGGAGTATCAAGTTCTGCGGTATGGAAACTAAGGTTTGGAAAAATAAACATCCCTATCAACCCACCTGCTTGATCTTGCCTATTTTCCCATTTGGCTGCCTTATCTTCATCTTGAGGTTTGGTTTCTTGGCTTGATACTATTCTGTAAAGACCTTTACTTCTAAGTAAATCCATAATGTAGGACCACCATTGGAAGTAGTTGGTGCTGTCAAGAATAACTTGGCATGGACTTTCCATTTTAACAAAAATTGAAGCTGTAGATGCTGAAACTAAGTATTCCAATGGAAAGATCTCGAAAAATTAGGCTAATTAAAAAAAAATGGCTCTGAAAACGACTTTCGGATGAAGAAGTTATGGTTTTTTGAAGAAAAGTTGTTTAAGATGTCGACGAAGTGCCTGAATGTGCGGAAATGAATAATAATGCTATATTTTTAAAAAAGTCCCCCCCGCCTTTTCCAAACATAAATCTAATTAGCTCACTTTAAAAAAAAAAATTATGTGACTCACTTTTACAATGGTACTTTATGAGCTACCCACTAATTTGTAACTTATATAAAAGCTAAAGAGACTTTAGAATTATAAGTGACTCACTTTTTATAATGGGTGAGAACACTTTTACATAAAGTAACTTTAAAACACAAGCTACATGTGCTGTTTGAAAAAGTAACTCAACAAAAAGAAAGACTTGAACCCAAGACCTCTATTCTCATAAAGTAACTTTGGACCAAGTGAGCTAGTTTAAAAGGTTCGTAATTTTTGGAAAAGAGGGGTTTCTTTTTTAGTCACTGAAGCTTTGGTGTGCGTGCTTACTTGAGAAGCTCTTTTTGTCTACAAAACAACCCAACACGGACATACAAAAAAAACAAACCTTACGGCTTGAAGTTAGCTTTAGCCAGAAACTAAATATTTTCCTCAATGTTTCTGATTTTCCGAAATCACATTAAGGCGCGGCAGAAAAGAGCAAACGCATGAGAAAAATCCTTCCTTTCTGTTTCTAATTTGCCCAGATCACATAGAGTCACAAGGCAAAGAGCATACGCAGAAATGAAAGGTACAGATCAAGTAATAAAAAACAAAGAGCTAAATAAACCGAAATAAACAGAGAGAAAATAACTAAAAACTGCAAATAAACACTGTATACCTCTAGATCTTAAAAATGACGTAGCTAGGGCTACCGGAAACCTTTTCGCCTCAAACGAAAGGGGTTCCTCACTGGAACCAATGTTTTAAAACTCCGACTCCGACTCTGCCAAGGGTCGACTCCGACTCCGACTAGCTATCAACTCGGCCGGCTCGATTTCAATGACTCGGTCGTTGTAAAAAATACATTAAATATTTAGTTTTTATAAAAGCACATAATTTTAAAGATTTTCATTCATGTTTCCAAACACATAGCATTAGAATATAGATAGAAGACAACATATGATCAAAGTAGGCTCATGAATATATCCATTATATCAAAATGGCACCCAGTGCACTGTTCAATACATACATGATGACGATATAGAGATCAAAACAAAAACACATAACCAAGGAGGCTACAAATGGCCTCTACAACAAAACTCTATGACCAGTGCTACTGGCTACTGCTAGAGTTTCCAACATGATCTAGCTCAACCTCTAGATCAAAGTCAGACAGGGAAACCCATGAGTCAGACAAAGAAGCCCAGGGAGTCCCCAAAAATGAAATTTCGAAAAAAAATTCGCTGAAGTGACTTGACTGGCTGTTGTCACCAAGCCAGCCGAGTTGGCTTAGACTCGGTCGAGCCGGCCGAGTCGTTAGCCAATTCGGTTGGCTCGGTAACAACCTGGCTGGTCGGTCTGGTTCAAAGGCCGAGTCGACCCAGTTGGGTTATGACTTGGACCAACGCGGCCGAATCGGAGTTGAAACGACCAGTTTTTAAAACAGTGACTGGAACAAGTGCTCGCAACACAATAGAGCAGTCCCCTCGGCCCGAAAGAAGTCAGAAACCGTAGATCTAGGAAACAATAATCGGATGCAATTCTACCGGCTTTAGATTTGGATCACCAGTAGATGCGGCCCTCAAATAGCTTTGATACCATGTAGGAATTTACAAGCTAAGTTCCTCAGACAAAACACCAAAGGACATTGCTCACAAACAGATCACAGATCAATACACCAGTATTCTTGACGTGGTTAAAACCATCAAAGAGGGAAATAGTCCATGGCCTAAGCCAACGTGGCCACTTTAGGCAATTTATTAATAAAAGAATGAAAATTTACATAAGCTTCTCTCATGAACGGTTACCCTACAAATAACCCTCCATGCTCTTTAAATAGAGATCATGAACCAATCGGGTGTTGTTATAGACATATTTGGGCACATCAACCCCAAACTTATATGTCGATAAACTAGGGCTCTTCGACCCCTAAAAGAGTTGTTTCATACCCTAGAAGAGCTTAGTTATCTGATTACATCATTCCCCAAAAGTTCCACCTGAGAAACCATTCGGAAATGGCCTAAACTGAACCATACTGATTGCTCCAATGGCAGGGTGCGATGCATACTAAGTGGTACACTGCTAGGGTGTGATGCATATTGATTAGGCCTTCTATAGGATGCGATGGGCGAGGATGGAAAAATGTCTGAGACAGTTTGCTAGGTGGTTGCTCATGGAATCTTCAAGAAACTTCTCCTATGCCACTTGCCTCTCTGAATTTTCCCAAGGATGAGTAAGAGATCCAAGAAATCTCCAAGTGGAACCAATTGTAACAGGTGGAATGACACTAATCAAACCCTAGAGATGACTCACACCCTTGCACACATCTATAAATGGATCCCTCATCTAAGAGATCCAAAGGTTGGAATATTGTGAATTGCAAGGAAGTGCTGGTAGTTTGTAATTGAGGAAAGAGCATTGTATTGTTGGTGTGATATTGCTATTTCATGAGGTGAAGAGGGATTGAAGCTGGGAGGATGATGCTGGATCAAACAACTGGGTTGTAATTCTCCCTTCTATTTAAAAAATTTCTTTAGGTTTTCTTCCGTATGATTGTACAATTGTGAATGTTATCATTTGTGAATGCTATCATTTGTTCATTATATATTTGATTCTATAATGTTTATGTTGTAATAGATCACGATGCTTTGACAGTTCTTTGTTGATGTACTTGTGTAGGTACTCTACAAGCAGGTTAAGTACAGAGAGGAGTTGCAAGCTCTGTCAAGGGGGAGAGAGATCAAGCAAGGGATTAAGGGGAAGTTCTAGGTTGGTTCCTTTATCTTTCTCTTATCTGTTACACATAGAAAAAATCATTGAATTACTTTAAGCTGTTGTTTCTAGGGTAGCTACCAAACCTAGAGGGCTAGTCGTTCGACAAGACACTAGTTTTCCCCGAAACAAGTGTCAAGCCACAAATCAAGTGTCACTAATACCAAGGAGATAATGAACCATCAGATCACTTCATGTCTAGAACATATCATGACCGTCCGATTGTAGGTTACAAATGTACATAGTAAAGAAACATAGTTTACCTAACTTTACACAAGACCATGGTATACTTAACTATTTCTTATGTATCGAAATATCCTAACATCCCCCCTTAAGAACAACTTGGGATATGATTGAAGGATGTACAAATATGACATAATAGGAGAAGGAAGGAGGCATTAGAGCCTATCCCCCCTTAGTGACAACTTCCTAAACTCCAACCATAAATCGAAGTTCTCATCCCTTTGGAATAGGAACAAGATCCCATGTATCATTTTCCAATAATAAACGATATTCTTCATTCATAGCTATGTCCTAATTTGGATGGCCTAAAGCTTCTATAAAGGTGTTAGGATCATAATTAGCTGAATCTTGAGCCAGTAAAGAAGAGGCTCCATCGAACTGAGAACGTGTACATCATTGATATGTAGGATCACCTGCAAGAGCACTTGCTGCATCCCGAGTAGCACGAACCCATTTTGGAAGCTAAGGAGCTAAAGGAGGATCTTGAGAAGGTGGGGGAGGATTGGCATCCTCACTATCATCATCTAAAGAAAAAATATTTTTAGAAGTAGAAGGGATAGAGAGAGGTGGCACATCTACCGAAACAAGCTCGTAGGCCAATATATTTTCAACAAATTTTACATCTCTTCTAATGGTAACATTTTTGGACTTAATTGGAATAAGTCTATATCCTTTGAGATCTTCAGAATATCCAACAAAAATACATTTTTCACTCTTAGGTTCTAAAGATTTATGTTTCTCATCTAAAATATGGGCCCATGCTTCACTTCCAAAAACATGAAAGTGACTTACATCTGGTTTAAATGAGCTCCATGCTTCTTTTGAGTGATATTCTTTAAAACCTTAGTAGTAGTGTGATTTACTATGTAATTTGCACAATTAATTGCTTCTGCCCAAAAATTAAGACTAAGTCCTTTAGGTTGAAGCATATAATTAGCCATTTCCTTTAAGGTGTGATTCTTCCTTTCAGCTACACCATTTTGTTGTGGAGTATATGGAACAGTATGTTGCAATTGAATTCCATGCTCAGTGAAAAAGTTGATGAATTTGTTGTTAACATATTCTCTGCCATTATCAGATATTAGCTTAAAAATTTGATGTCTAGATTGTTTCTCAACAAAGGCCTTAAAGGCCAAGGACATGTTAAAGACTTCACTTTTGAGCTTTAAGAAGTGTACCCAAGTGTGTTTGAGAAATCATCAATGAAAAGAAATAATTGTAGCCAGAGAATGAAACAACTGGAAGTGGACCACATCAATCACTATGCACAAGTTGTAAAGGAGTTGAGGCATTCCAAGAGGCATGTTTTTCAAAACTATGCCGATGATGTTTTCTGAGTACACATCCAAAGCAAACACCATCTCTGCAAGATACCATAGGGAGACCTGTCACCATATTTTCTTTACATAGATTTTGAAGGGAGAGATAGTTTAAGTGACCAAATCGCTCATGCCAAAGTTTGCTGACTTCATCATTATGAGCAACAAATATGGAGGGAAGAGTTGATGACCCAAATTTGTTAAACTTACACATCCTTGTAGAATCATCAACAATTCTAGTAGCTTAAATATGTCTAGGATCTCTTAGGTCCTTAATTACAACATCGTGAGGTGAAAATTCAATGATTTTACCTTCACCTGAATGAGTTATTTGATATATAGATAAGGTTGCAGGATAAGGTTGGAACACATAATACATCATTAAATTAACCATTGGATAGATGAACAGTTTCAGTCCCTACAACACCAAGAGATCTATCATCACCAACATATATATTTTTGGTGTTACAATCATTTAAAGAAGAAAACATGGCTTTGTTTTTTTCCATGTGATAAGAAGCTCCAGAATCAATGAGCCACTCCTGAGAATGAGAAGAAGGAGATACATTTAGTGCATAACCAATCTAAGATGCTTGAAAACCACATGCAGAAAGTGTAATTCCTGAAGATGAAGTTGAAGTCGAAGAGTGCTCCAAATGGATGTTATGCTTCTTCATTGTTGCTTCCAAGGTTTCCATCTTCTTAAATTATTTAGATTCTAAGTGGCCATCTTGATTACAAAAGTTGCAATGTCTATCAGTCTTCTTCCCTTTGTTTTTATTTGCCTTATCATTTTGTTGAAATGATTTTTCATTTTGAG
>APFE031184090.1:82957-97691 GCA_000404065.3 Pinus taeda
AAAAAAAAATATGTGACTCACTTTTATAAATAAGTGAAAGTCACTTTTACAATGGTACTTAATGAGCTACCCACTAAATTATAACTTAAATAAAAGATAAAGAGACTTTAGAGTTATAAGTGACTCACTTTTTATAATGGGTGAGAACATTTTTACATAAAGTAACTTTAAAACATAAGTTACATGTGCTTTTTGAAAAAGTAACTCAACAAAAATAAATACTTGAACTCAAGACCTCTATTCTCAGAAAGTAACTTTGGACCAAGTGAGTTAGTTTAAAAGGTTAGTAATTTTTTGAAAAGAGGAAGGGGTTATTTTTTTTAGTCACTAAAGCTTTGGGGTGCGTGGTTACTTACAAAATCTCTTTTTTCTTACAGAACAAAAAACCAGACAACCCAACACGAACATACAAAAAGAAAACAAACCTTATGGCTTGAAGTTAACTTTTGCCGGAAACTAAATATTTTCCTCAATGTTTTGTATTTTCTGAGATCACACTAAGGCGCGGTGGAAAAGTGCATACGCATGAGAAAAATCCTTCCTTTTTGTTTCTGATTTGCCTAGATCGCACAGAGTCACGGGGAAAAGAGTATACGCAGAAATGAAAGGTATAGATGCGGTAATAAAAAACACATAGCTAAATAAACCAAAATAAATAGAGAGATAAATAGCTAAAACTACAAATAAAGACTGTATACCTCCAAAACTTAAAAATGACGTAGCTAGGGCTACCGAAAACCCTTTCAGGTGAAACGAAAGGCATTCCTTACTGGAACAGATGCTCCTAACACAATAGAGTAGTCCTCTTGGCCTGAAAGTAGTCATAAATAGTATATTTAGGAAACGAAAGTTGGATGCAATTGTACTGGCTTCCGATTTGGATCACCAATAAATACGACCCTCAAATAGCTATAATACCATGTAGGAATTTATAAGGTAAGTTCCTTAGATAGAACACCAAAGGAAATTGCTCACAAACAGATCATAGATCAATACACCAATATTCTTGACATGGTTAAAACCCTCAAAAAGGGAAATAGTCCACGGCCTGGGCCAACGCGGCCACTTTAGGAAATTTATTAATAAAATAATGAAAATTTACATAAGCTTCTCTCATGAACGGTTACCCTAAAAATTACCATTCATGCTCTTTAAATAGAGATCATGGACCAATCGGGTGTTAAGCCACAGATTAAGTGTTGGTAATATCAAGGCTATAATGAACCGTCAGATCACTTCATGTCTAGAACATATCGTGACCGTCGGATTGTAAGTTACAAATGTACATAGTAGAGAAACACACTTTACCTAACTCTACACTAGACCAAGTTATACTTAACTATTTCCTATGTGTCGGAATATCCTAACAAAGTGTGCAAGTGAAGGATTTTTTTTGAATGATTTGATTTGAAGCAGGTGTGCACCAAGGAGCATGGAGATGGATCAAATCTGATTGATCTGAAATGAATACATATTGCTTAATCTGTTTATGGTTTAATAGATCTATGATGATGGTATAATGATGTGTGAATGTAACAATGTGTATGCCAATATTTGGGTTTGACAGATGTTGTGTTGTGCATCGAAAGTGTAATTCAACGATTTCATATATGTATGCTAGTTTTACTCAGGTTATTCACGTACATATACAGATCGACTTCTGGGTAGTCATGTATATATTCTGCAAAGTGTTTTCAATATGTGTAGATCTATAAGTGGGTGTTGTGTATGGTAAGCATGTACATACACTAATGTGTTTTGTGGAAGTTGCATACATATACTAGGGTTTTGCAGTATGAATTGTTGATGACATTTGATCAATTTTATTCTGATTGTTGTTGTCTGTTGATGATGTCTCTAATGTGATGATTTGTATTTAATAGTGTTGACTAGGTTAAAAGTGGAATATTAATTGGTAATGATGCTACAATATGGTGATCTATGTTTGGTTCAGTAATATGTTCTTGGTTCAAGTAATATATGACTAATGAAGTGATCTAAGTATGGTTTATTTTTTGATGGTTCAATGTTCAATATTTTGAGATATGCACACAGTTTTTGTACATAGGAATCGTGTACATACACGAATGTTCTTTATAAAAGTAGCGTATATATTATGATGTACGGTTGATCAAGGTTTGTAGTGACAAAAATTGGTTTCTGCAATGAGCAGAGTATGGATTGATATACTAATGAGTGATTATGCATTGATATGATCTCTCATGGTTTGGTTTGATCTAGTTTCTTTTTGTTGATTGAGATTCAGTGATTGGTTTCCCAATGTTGATTGTACCAGTGGATTTTAGAATTGTTACTTGGTATCAGGCTTAATGTTGGAAGTGGGTCCAATTTGAAAATTTGATGAAATATGGCCTATAGGATTGATATTTTGATTCTAGTGGATTCAATATGAAATATTATGAAACGTGGCCCACATAGGTTTTGAGGGTTAGAACCTTCAGTGAGGGAGTCGAAGCTTCCTTCTAGTATTAGCTAGAGAATTTGTGAAGGGAATAGAAGCTCCCTTCCGGTAAGAGCCGGTAAACTAGAGTAGGGGATTGAAGCTCCCTTCTAGTGGGTGCTGGAGAATGAGAGAAGGTTGTAGCCTTCTGTATGTGGGTGCCTGCGTACTGGTATGAGTTTGCATGAGTACAATATTGTAATATTTTTTCCTTTATAATAAAAAAATAAGGCAAAGATGATGGAAGCGGTGGTTTTCTCCCACATTAGGTTTCCACCTAAAAGTCCTAGTGTTCTCATGTGTTTCTTATGTGATGATTTATTCTTCTCTTACTACTCATGGTTACTGTTTAATTAATGTATGATGTATTGGTTAAAGATAAACAGATGATGAAATATACGGAAATTTAGTTAATCAGATATACATTAATTGCCTTTACTGAAGTCGCATACACACGCTAATTGCATGAATAATGGTAGCGTATAGAAATCAGAATATGAAATAAAAAGTTTAGAGTGAGTTTAAAATTCAAATCACCCCCCCCCCCCCCCCCCAGTATTTTCCCAACCAACCACAATGAATCCATTGGTTAATCATATTAGATGATAAGGAGTTTATTTTAGGCCCCCCTTACTTTTTCAAGTTTTAATGAGGGGGGATTTGATATTTTTTGTATGTGCCCATGTGAGAACCAAGTTCAATTGGAACCTTTCTTGAACTACAAAACTTTAAACTCAGTTTCTCTTCATTCCTTAGGAGTTAAGTGAAGTGCAATATATTGTTGGAAAGGTATTAAATAGGGCTATTTAACCAAACACTTATTTTCCTCATTGGATATAAGGAACTAAAGAATAAATGCCTTCACATAACATTAATGGTAACACACTTACCAAGCTCCCCCTGAAATTGACAGAAATAATTCTCTGACATCAATGACTTAGACTTGACATCAATAACAACAATTGCCAACGTGCTCCACAATCTCCCCCTTTGTTATTGATGACATATCACTCTCCATCTTCAATGTATTCAATGTTTGCACACTCTCTCCCCTTTTAACAACAATGGAAAAGGGTTTAGATACTCCCCCTCTTATCAATCCCCTTAAGGAAATTTATAAATAACCTGAGATACAATAGATTGCTGATGTTGATATATATTGAGCATAATGATTCTTATGACTGAGACCAATTGAGTGTATTGTTGTACTGATCCACACTTAAACTATGCCAAAATTCAAACATACTATTGCATTAGTGGTGTTGTAAAATCATAAAGATAGAAATATTTTCTTAGCTTGTGATCTTAGGTTATATTCTTATAGCTTTTCTTTGATTTATTTATGTCTTCTTATAATCAAGAAACTACCAAAAATAAAACATGAAGATCAATGACATAGTATGTAGGCTCTCAGCCACGACAAAACCCCTCTATGAGGGGAAAACCCAAAAATCTATTCTCTTCTTCGAGAACCAAATAAAATGAGACAACCAAGACCTTTTAACCAAGACATATACTTTCTTCCATCCACCAAGTCAGCCTCCCAAGTTGATCAGTCAAAAATTAACCCATTCCTTCATAAGTCAACACAAATATGCTCCTTAAAATCTAGTCATCAAGAGTTTTGATCTGCACTACAATCCTGAAATTCACACTATACCTTCAAGCATGTAATTTTGTTGTTCCACTACAGAGTTCTTTGCACGTGTGGAAAAGTAAGATAAATTTCAGTCCTCCATTAGTCATCCTTTTCTTCTTGCAATAGGCTTCTTCCTTCTGTATTTCATACTTCATCTTCACTTCTAGTTTCAGATTGTTATGAAACCAACTCACAAAAAGATAGATCAATGCCTTAGAATTCAACCTCTTCAAGGGGGCAACCTCCTTTACATTACATAAATGAACAATTCTTGGATTGATACAAATGAAAAGACCTCCTTTTATATAATAGGAGTCTAAGGGGTCATAACATAATGAAGCCTACATAACAATAATAATGTAAGGGCACAAATAACAATAGTGGCTTCTATGGGGCACAAATAGTAAAAAAGGGCACACATGGGTACATCAATATAATAAGTGGGTTGTACTAATAACAATGAGGGGTTACACTAGCAGTATAGGGGCCTAACATAGATCGAATGTCATAAGTGGATGATCCTCATAATAGATCAAATGCATGGGTATTTATATTAGTTTGAGGCTCCTCTATTAGGCCGACATGAGTATAAGGGCAGACAGACTTGGTGGAGGAGACATGGATTACCAAAATACATAAAAATGATTTTCTTTCTTTCACATAAAGAGCCCAAGAAGTGTCTAGAATATAATGACAATTATATTGACTTATGACTCAACCCAAGAATCCTTCAATGGAGGCTTGATCTAGAAACAAAATACATAGAGCATGAAACTCATGCTCATAAAACTAAAATTTTATTTTATAGTATTTTTTCTTCTCTTTCTTTTGAAAAATACATTGCATCATGACTCAAATACAGTTATGAAGTTCGATACTAGTTACATTTCTCAATAAGTGGTTGATCAAATTCCAAGAGCTCTCCCTTTTTAGACCATGTTGTATTTATGTTATTGTATACCTAAGCCAATGCATACTAATGATTACTGTCTTTTTATTTTCCTTTTTCCAATCTGATATTTTTGTAGACATGTCTAATGTGCCCTAATATATCAACTTTATTTGTCACCACTGCATCTAATCTCCCCCTATCAAGGTTGTGACCAATTGATTTTGTATACACCATTATTATTTATGTTGCTCCTTTTTTAGAATTGATTCCCCTAAACTTGTACTTCTCTTGCTAATCTAAAAGATCCTCATGAGTTTGGCCTCTTTTCTTATCTCAAATCATTACATCCATCCTTGTACATATTGAACAACTACCCTCTTTGCTTGTGAAGAAAACTAATGAAGAGAATAGTGAGACATCTCTCCTAACTTTTGCCTTAAATATTCAAAAGGTTCTTGGGAAAAAGGCTTTGTAAAGATATCAAAAACTTGTTCCTTTATTGAAATATATTCCAACCTCACAAACTGATCAACCACCTGCTCTCTAAGAAAATTGTACTTAATGGAGAGGCTTGGTATTTGAATGAAGAACATGATTCTTGGATATATTGATAGTGCTTGTATTATCACAGATAATTGGAATAGGTTTATCTTGTGTTACCTTCATGCCCTCTAATGTTTGTTTCATCCACAAAATCTAAGTGCAAGTTGTTGTAGATGTTATGTATTTGACTTCAACAATAGAAAGAGAGATAGATGATTGCTTTTTGCTAAATGAATCTACTAAGAAATTTCCAAGAAAGAAAGCACGGCCACTTGTGTTTTTCATATTTTCTATACTTCCATCCCAATAAACATATGTGTATGAAGTTAATGAAAGATTTTGATCCTTTGGATACCATAGACCATAATCCATTGTGGCTCTTAAATATTTGAGAATCATTTTGGCAGCTAAAAGATGAATTTGTTTGGGGTAGATTGATACCTTGTAATTACACCAACAATTTGCATAATGTCTAGTTGTGAGGTTGTTAGATACAAAAGGTTTTCAATTATTAATCTATACATTAGTTTATTTACCTTTGGTGGCTCATCATCTTTTCTCATTTTACATCCAGTGACCATAGGAGTATTGACAAGAGAACACTCTTCCATCTAAAATTTCTTCAACATTTATTTGAGGTACTTGCTCTTATAGATGAATATTCCTTTTTTTTTTATTGAGTAATATCCAATCTAAGAAAAAATGAGAGTTCCCCAAGAATGGACATCTCAAATTCAATTTGTGTATTCACGACAATTTTTTTGTTGAGTGAATCTGCATCAATACCAAAAATAATGCCATCAACATAAACAACAATAATTAAAAGAATATTGTTCTTAGATTTGTTACAAAGGTTACTATCATTTGTTCCTCTTTTCAATTCTTTTTGTTGATGGTATTTCTCTAATCTAGAATACCATGCCCTAGATGCTTGTTTAAGTCCATACAATGCCTTTTTCAACATACACATTTCTTTAGGTATTTCTAATAGCTAAAAACCTATGTAAACCTTCAAGTTGTTCTATGTAAACTTCTTCAAGCTTTCCATTCAAGAAAAATGGTTTTACACCCATTCGATATACTTTACAAATTTTGTGACATGCACATTCTAGGA
Organism: Pinus taeda; assembly: GCA_000404065.3. NCBI lineage: Eukaryota > Viridiplantae > Streptophyta > Pinopsida > Pinales > Pinaceae > Pinus > Pinus taeda. The sequence continues at coordinate 89,607 of APFE031184090.1, forward strand.
ACATCTATATTACCTCTAATCATGCTATAGGTGCAAAAGTCTCTTCAAAATCTATTCCCTTAACTTGAGAATAGCCTTTACATACCAATATGACCTTATTTCTTACAACTTGTCCATTCTCATCCAATTTGTTCCTAAGGACCCAATTTGTGCCAATGAAATTTTTTTTAATGGTCTTGGAACCAATTCCCAAGTTTGATTTTTCTCAATTTGATCTAGTTCCTCATTCATATCTTTTATCTAATGCTTATCTTACCTAAGAAAAATATTTTGGTTCACTTATGGACGTCATAGATATATGTGCTTGAATAGGGGTTCATTAATCTTCTTCGAGTTTGAACACATGCTTCCTTATCACCAATGATTTGATTTGTATGGTGATGTTTTTGTACGTATCTTGAGGGATTTTTTGGGTGAGAGAATTCTACCTCCTCTTCTTACTCTTCTTCTAGTGCTTCAAGTGATTATGCTTCATCTTCACTATCGACCTAATTAGGTGGACTGATAAATCTTGGTTGTTGACTTTTGAGAGGTAACTCCTCATCCACCTTTACATCAATGTAGTCAATTATTTTGCATAGTCTTTTATTGTAGCATTTGTAGCACTTGTTATTATTAGAATATTCTAAAAATATTCCTTCATCAACCCTTTCATCAAACTTGCCCAGATTGTCATCATTGTTCCTGATGTAGCACTTGTTGTGAAAGACTCTTGAGTGTTTTATTGTGGCCCTTTTTTGTACCACAGTTTGTATGGAGTCCTTCCACTATTTGTCCTAAGGTGAGATTTATTTAGAGAATGGATTGTTATATGAATAGATTTAACCCAAAAATTATTTGGCAGATTCCTTTCATTCGTCATTGCTCTTGCCAATTGTTGCATTGATCTATTTTGTCTTTCAGCTACACCATTTCTTTTGGGTGTTAACAATAGTGAACTTTTTTTTTATGCCATGTTCTTAATAGAAGTTATTAAACTCATTTGAAGTGAAATCCCCACCCCTGTTTGACCTTACACACTTTATTTTGCAATCAATTTGATTTTAAGCCATGGATTTGAAGATCTTGAACTTTCCAAATGCTTCAGAATTATTCTTTAGAAATGCAAACCATGTAAGTATGGCATAATCATCAATAATTAGCATGAATTAAATCTCACCACTTGGAGTCTTATTTCTTATGAGCCCACATAATTCTGTATGAACTAGTTGTAGTGGCTTAGTGGATGAATTTTCTTTGGTCTTGAAAGGCACTCAGATTAACTTGCCAATTTGGCATGATTTACAAATTATGTTGTTTGGATTAGAATTTTTTGGTAATTCCCTTACAACTCCCTTTTTGTTTCATTTCATAATATGGTCAAAATTCAAGTGTCCCAAATTTTTTTCCACAACCAACTCTCATCAAGATTCCCCATATAATAATTCTTGTTTTCTTCTTTAAGTATGTACACAATATTTAAGGTTCTCACACCCTTTGCTATTACCTTCCCTGTGTTTTCTGATTTTATCTCACGACCTTTGGAATGAAAGGTGCCATCACACACTTGGTCACACATTTGGCTTACACTTAAGAGATTGTTCTCGAGCCCATCTATAAAGAGAACAATCTAAACTTTACCTCTTCCATTGTCCAACCTCACTATTCTTATGTCATCAATGTTGCTTGGTGCATCATTGCCAAAAATGACACTTCATGTCTTGCTTTTGTTCGATGACAAGAATTTTATTCTATTACCAGTCATGTGCTTAGATCATGCACTATCCATATACCAATGGCTTCCTTGGTTTTGGGAATATAAGTAAATGCCACATTCTTCTTTATTTTCTTCCTTTTTCTTTCTTTAGGTCCTTGGTTCTTCTTGTTTTTCTTTAATCTAACAGGTTGATTTGAATGTTGAAAGTATGAACAATACTGAGAGGGGGGTGAATCAATATTGTGTCCTTACATCGATTTTTCCTTTGATTTAAAATCTTGATTCATTCATTTACTTGTAGCACATCACAATATGTATAGCAACAAAACTATGCACAATATACAAGAAGATCACAATTATAACCAAGTAAACTATAAGCAACATATAAAAATCAAGACACATAAGTAGACATCATCAACTAACCATCACGCAAGGGGACCCCAGATGTTAGGTGGAAAACCCAATTGGGAAAAACCATTGTTGTTACTTTCTTGGTCTTCTTTAATTAAAATCATCAAAATATTCTTTTACATATGATTGTTGGCCACCACTAGTGTGCAAGACACAACTTGCCAATCATGTGAGTCACTATTCATTCCACACCACTACCTATATGAACTCTTCAATCCACCACCTGTTGGAAGCCACCACTCCTATGAAATTTGTAGGCCACCACCCGTTGGATACCCCAAACCCAAGTCTTTTTAGCCACCAATAGATAGAAGTCACCACTCCCAATTTCTCGGGCCTCTACCTAAAGGATGTCGCTACACATTGAATTCGCAATCCACCACTCGCCCAATGAAGGCCCAAACCTTTGAGCTCATCACATGGACCTCATTTCATCCATTTTCAAACTATGGCCCACTACAACTCAATATTCATCAATAACAAAAAAAACCCCTATGCATGCCATCTTTGCACCTCAAAACAACTCAACAACACACACAACAAACGCCAACATACAAACTCTCATCACCTAAAAAATATAGATATATTAATTACATACATATGCACTAACTCAAACTATTGCAACAATCCATTACAATCATTTCACATAATATATACCAATATATAAACTGACATCCATACAAGATCTAACAATTATTGAAGAATATATAACCCCTGAAATCGCAAACATGTCAGCAAATCTATAGTAATGTCATCGCTCTACCTTTGCATACAATCTATATTATGTTATGAGTTATACACACAATACAAGCTTTGTCTTTGCAACTGATTTATGTGAACTCTACTACAGGAATATCAAACAACTACTACAACAATATAACTCCTCTCACCATTGGATCTCAATGCTCTACAATACCTCTCACTCTCAAATTGAACCAGCCTCTCCTTCACAAAGCTTCCTCCTATAAATAAAATATCTATAGTTCTCAAGCAATAACCACAGATAGTAATGGAGAGCCAAACACTCGTGTTCATACTCTGGAATTTTGCACCTTGACTTGATCCTCCATCATCTACATTCAATGAGAGACTTATCTTTGACTTAATCACCTTCTAGAATCTATACCAACTCAAGTCGACTCTAAACCATAAACAATCTTGGGAAAATATTCTAGGAAATGCTCATGGTAAATTATGTGTGTGCACAATTCAAAAATTTTCACCTACAAGCATCATCGCAAGGATTGAGTTGGATCCTAGAGACGATCATCATAGGGATACTATCAACGAATATGTTGCAATCTTCTCTATGTGCATAACTATCTCCTAGATACAATGCCCTAGCTTAGGGAAAATCACCTCCTATTTGCCTATAACTTTTACATTTGTCTTCAATGCTTATCCAACATCTATAGAGTTTTTACAAACATCAGAAATGCCTCAGTAACGCATCATCAATCCTTTGATCATCATGAAAAATCCTCCAATATTTTTGACATCAATGCCAACACAATTGACTCCATGGTTGAATCCTTAGGTAGACATCCTAGGTTTACATCGATTCCAATACCATGAGGTCAACATTGAATTTGTTTTTTCTACACAATTGCTTTATGTCCAAACTTTTTATAGTTATAGCATTCACCATCATCAAATAGGGGAGAAAAATAATCATTGTCCTTAAAATTATTTCTATGTGAACTTATAAACCTATTATATTTGTTTTCCTAATAATATTCATTTATTTTATTTTTTATCCGATTTGTTTCAAAATACGCTCTAAAGTTTATAGCTTTATGTCCAAAATTTGTACATGAAAAACAGTAACCATTGAAAATGTTCTAGTACCTAGGAGAAAATGTCCTTTGAGGGTGTGATCTGTTTATTCTTTGATGACTTCCTCTTGGAGAGGAATGAGGTTTTGGTTGATTATCCACTTGATCTCTATGACTTTTAAAATTTCTCCAATAAATTTTCTTTTGCTACTACTCGTTCCTTTCATTTCCTTTGACTAAATTTTTGGATGGTCCTTTGACTACTTCAACATAGTTGAGTGGTCCTTTATCTTCAACTTTCTTGATCCTTGATTCTCCTTCATAGACCAAACCAAATTTTATGAAAGGAGATCTTTGAATGCTCAGAATCTCATCTAACTTGTTAAATCCTTTAATAAAAATTAAGTTATGGTTCAACTGACTCTTGGTTTTTTCTAATTCCTTTCTAAGGGAGATCGTTTCTTCTTCTCATTTTTCACACTCTTTTCCCTTCTCTTCAGTTGTTGTAATAAGGTATCTTCAATTTTCTTTGTTTCTTCCAACTTAACTTTTAGAAGAAGTGATGAATATTCATATTTATCTTTTTCATTTTCAAATTTTGCAGGCATCTCCTTTTGCTTCATATTCTTTTTCCTAAGCATTTGAATTTCTACTAAGGCACTAATAAGTTTGACTTCCATGTCTACTTCAACCGCTTCTTTATCAAACTCATTTTGTCCTTCATCTAGATTTTCTAAGGCCATGAGAATAAAATATTTAGTTGTTTCTCTCATTCTTTATTCATCAGAGAATTACTCATCTTCATCTTTTGAGGAATTGTTGTCTTCTTAGGTATAAAAACTCTTCTTTTTGAACTCATTTTCCTTCTTCACTTTCCTATGTTTATTCTTCTCTTTATGATCATATTAATTCTTTTCTTCCTTGTATGGGAATTTAGATGCATAATGACCTTACTTTCCACAATTAAAGTATTTGAAAGGTAACTTACCTTTGTACTTTCCAAATCCTCTCTTAAATCTTCTAACAAATTTTTCCTCTTATTCATCAAATCCATAGCTCTAGTCTTATATATCTTCTTTTATCTTCCTAACGGATTTGAAGGTACAATCCCTTGATGTATATTTTCCTTTTGAAGTCCGTGTTTCATAGGTTCTCAGAGTTCCACGCAATTTATACAATGTCAATGTGTTGAGATATTGAATCTCCTCAATGGCTGACACTTTGGCATCAAATCTAGTTGGAAGAGATATCAACACCTTTTGAACTATAAAGGATTCATCCATAGGTTCATAAAGTCCTCTTAGAGTGGAAACTGTTTGATTTTCTCGAAGAAATAATTTAACTATGTCCTTGCCCTCTTCATTTTTAATGATTCAAATTGCATTTTGTAGCCTTGCATTTTGGATTTCTTTACTTTAATATCACCTTCATAACAACTCATAATATTATCCCATATATCTTTGGTTTTTTTGCAGTGCATGACTTTAACCAACTCGAATTTAGACAAACCACTTAGGATTGCATTCATTTCTTTAGCATTGTGAATGAACTCTAGCTTGTCATCTTTACTAACCAAGGTGTCTAGTTGTTTATAACCATTTTTGCACTATGTCGCCAAAAGACATTATCTAGGTTCTCATTTGTAGATTCCAAAATGCATAATTTTTTCCAGTGAACATGGGGACTTTATTGGTGGAATTTCCATCCTAGTTGGTCATTGTCATAGATCTACCTTCCAATTGTTAGATTGCTGCTAAAGAACCGACTATGATACCAATTATCAAAAAACATGATTATCATTAGACTAAAACTTGTAGGTGTTCATTAATGATTGCATCACTAGATATAAGGATCTACAAGAGGTAGTAATTCCATGTTGCGAAACACACGAGTGTTGATTTATCAAATGTCCAAAAACAAGTACTTCTCTTAGAAATATTTCTCAAATATTTTCCAAGTCAATTCCTTCTCTCTAATGCCTTTAATGTTTCTAAGATCTTCCCGCCATAAATTAGTTGGATTTCAAGTTAAAAATGACTACCCTAGAATTCATATTTTTGGAGTAGTCATGGAATCTAAAGTACTTCTTTAATCTCAATAGCTATGTTTTTTCTTCTTAACTCTTCTTAACCTCTCCATCAAAGGTATCAAGCAATTGATTTAGTGGCATTGGCTAGAAACAGATGCTCAATGGCATTATGTAAATAGCAAATGGCTTGGTGGTATGTTTATTTTTTGGTCTACTAGAGACGAGACTTCAAAATTTCAGGGATTTAAACAAACAAAAAGATACAGGACGATTCAATAGACTTCTAAAAAAGAAGTAGTTATGCTCAAGAGACAATTTTACCAATTATAAAAATATCTAGGTGGGATAGATACATTATGAGATTACATAATATTGTGATAATTACCAATCAATGAGAAGAATCCATTGCTCCAGTGGAATGTATAACTTTGGGTATTCTGGTAATTTACTTGGTTGATACATATTGTGATCTAGATCTCGTCGATATCCCAATTCCAACCAATGATGATGGTATAGCTTCAATCCAATTGATCCTGAATATATTAACACCAAAAATTTGCGAAGGAATGGAATTAAGGTCATTGCAGCTATATGAAGGGATAATAAATAGTGAATTAGTAATAAAAGAAAATGGGAAGGGGGCTTTGCTTTCATGAATTCTTCCAACATTGTGTTTTTCGCACTCCTCCTTTGCTGGTGGTGTCTTCTTGTCCTAGTTGTAGCACTAAATATTTCGTCATGGATGTTTGTTTCCCTTTCCAAAGTGCTAAGTATATTTTCTCCTCTCACTGTGCCTTCACTTGTTTTCTTATGCCTCTTCTTGGACTTTCTAACTTCTACCTTATGAGTTTCCAATCCATGCTTCCATATTTCATATGGGCTTTGCTTAAATTTACACCTATCTAGATAATTAACATCAGGTTCATGTTTCTTTTGTCTTTGTACATATGATAAGTTATGAAACATCATGTTGGGAACAGGATCCCCCAGGGACAATTTTGGGGCTAAAAGCCCATGTTTTGGGTCAATTGTGTAATAAAGTTGTAAAGTCTCGGCATTTTGTGGTCGTGGAGCATGAAGGTGTCAAGAGTCATAAAGGGTTGTCTGCCCTTGTGTTGTAAAGTGTAATGGCGGCTGTAAAGATCCACCCATGGTCCACGGACCATGGGATGGTATAAAAAGGACCTAAGTAAGTAAGCTCTAAGTAGTTTGGAGTTGTAGTTCGAAGAATGAAGTGAAGATTCTTGGTAGAGAAGTCTAAGTGTTCGGGTCTTAGTGTAGGTAGAGGCTCTGCAGCTGAGTGTGTAGAGGCCTAGGGTGGAAGTCCGCAGCTGAGTGCGTGGACCCCTGTAGCTGTGTGCACAGGTTAGATAGAGTCTGTAATAATCTGAAGATATCAATAAAGAGAAGTATTTTTCAAATTCTGTGTATTTATTTCCTGTTAATGCATATGGTTATATTGCATTTTGGGTTTCATTTACAATGTTATGTGATGCATGAATATGTGATTATATTGGTTAATTAAATGCAAGTGAGAATATCAATTTATGTGGCGCTAACAATGATTGTTTAGTAAGATAAGTTAAACACATAAGATAACTTGGGAACCTATACAATACGCTTTCATAGCAATGCGAAAGTACCTAGGCTACAGGTTAAGGCCACGTGAAGGTCAATCGTACACCTTCGCGAGGGTACTGAAGGGTGGAATAAAGGGCTAGACTGACAGATCCCTAAAGCTTAGTGACCTACGCAAAAGTAGCAACAAAGGGTATAACCTGACATCACGACCATCTCAAGGTGCGAAAAATTGATTCCAACATCCCCCCATACTGCTTCGGGTGAGACTTTGGTCTGCGCTCTGCGGGTTGATGCCAAAAGGGCCAGTAATGTAGGGATTTGTTTGGCTAACTAACGTTGAACCTGGGTCAGGCCCCACACAGCCAACAAATGGTTCCGTTTCTGGGATCAGAATCTACATAAGAGATTGGTGATGTCGTATCACTGGAACCCAACTAAGAAAGAGATCGATGTTATGAAACCAGATCAATAAAAGATAGAAAAGATAGATCAACGCCTTAGAATTCAGCCTCTTCGAGGGGCAACCTCCTTTACATTACATAAATGAACAATTCTTCGATGATACAAATGAAAAGACCTCCTTTCTATATATA
>APFE031184090.1:104650-133842 GCA_000404065.3 Pinus taeda
TAGCAAGAAAAATGGAAAGCAAAATATTGGCAACCAGGAAGCATACCACTCACAACTATAAAGATGGAAGTGTTGTTGCCCCTAGTCTTCCACAACCTATAAGGTTGACACCACAACAATTGGAAGAAAAAAGAGCAAAAAGGGCTTTGTTACAATTGTGATAGCAAATACACTAAAGGTCATAAGTGTGCTGAGAAGAAATTATTCTACATAGATTGTGAAGAGGAGGAAGAAAAGGAACAATAAATGTCAAAATAAGAGGATATACTCCTAGAACAAACCCTAGATGAAGAAGAAATTAATTTTACCATATCTTGTAATGCATTGATTGGAATTACCACTCAAACTATCAAGATAGAAGGACATATCAAGATGAAAAATTTAATAGTGTTGATTTATTCGGGAAGTACCCATAATTTTATTCATTGTAAGATAGCCAAGGAATTGAATTGTTTCCTATATCCAGCACCAGAGTGTCAAGTGATGGTTGCAAGTGGAGGAACCATAAATTTCTCTAGAATGTGCCATAATATCAAGCTATCCATGGGAGAATATGCATTGAATATCCCAATGCTTTCCATTCCAATGGGTGGTGATGATGTTGTACTAGGAGTCCAATGGCTACAATCTTTGGGTACAATAGCTTTTAATTTTCAAGAAATTTTCATGAAATTTTGTGCGAAAGGAAAGGAATTTGAATTAAGGGGTATTGCAGGGAAATTGGGAAAGATAATCAGCTCTAATGGTATGAAAACACTTCTAAACAAGGAACAATGAGGCATAATTGCACAATTATGTTCGTTAGAGGTTCCCACATCGAAATCATCTATTTCTCCAGATCTCTAAAAAGTCTTGGACAATCATTCCAAGGTATTTGAGACTCCCAAAGGCCTCCCACATGTTCGTGATCATGATCATGCTATTCATTTGATTCCAGGAAGTGTTCCTCCAAACATTAGGCCATACAGATATCCTTATGCCCAAAAGAGTGAAATTGAACGTATGGTTGCAGAAATGCTAAAGGCTGGTATAATTCAACCTAGTCAAAGTTCTTTCTCTACTCCAATAGTATTGGTGCACAAGAAGGATGGGTCATGGCGCATGTGTATGAATTATAGGGAGCTCAACAAGCTCACTATTGAAGATAAATTTCCCATTCCTCTCATTAATGAAATAGTGGATGAATTGCATGGATCGATTTACTTCACCAAGTTGGATCTTCATTCAAGATATCATCAAATCATAATGAAGGCTGAAGACATTCTAGAAACATCCTTTAGAACTCATGAGGGTCATTATGAATTTTTGGTCATGCCTTTTGGCCTTACCAATGCACCTTCTACATTTCAAGGTTATATGAATTCCATTTTCAAACCCTTCCTTAGAAAATTTGTGTTAGTATTTTTTGATGATATACTAATCTACAGCGTCTTGGAAAGATCATGTTCAAAATGTTGATAGGGTGCTCAAACTATTGGAGGAGAAACACTTATATGCAAAAAGCTCCAAAATGTTTCATGGGAGTGGAAGATATGGAATATCTCGGTCATATTGTATCTCATGAAGGTGTTAAGGTGGGCCCTAGCAAAATTAAAGCCATTAAGAAATGGAAAATCCCCACATCCATAAAGCATCTGTGAGGATTTCTCGGGTGGACAGGGTATTATCGCAAGTTTGTTAAGAATTATGGGAGAATAGTAGCACCTCTAACAACATTATTGAAGAAAGATGCATTTTCATGGACTCCAAAAGCAACAAAGGCCTTCGAACATCTTAAAGAGGCAATTTGCCAAGCACCAGTCTTAGCTACGGCCAAACTTCAGCAAAACTTTTATTGTGGAATGTGATGGTTTCAGGAAATTGGAATTGGTGTTGTTTTAATGCAAGATGAAAGACCCATTGCTTTCGAAAGTCATCCAATCAAAGGAAAGTATTTACATAAAGCTATTTATGAGAAGGAAATGTTGGCAATACTACATGCACTTAAGAAATGATGATCCTACCTAATGGGAAGACACTTCAAGGTAAAAACAGATCATGATAGTCTTAAATACTTTTTAGAACAAATATTATCCTCTAAAGAGCAACAAAAATGGGTCACAAAGATGTTGGGTTATGAATTTGAAATTATCTACAAGAAAGGGAAGCAAAATGTTGTGGCAGATGCACTCTCAAGAAAGGATGAGGATGTGGAAACATTGTTGTGCTCCATTTCTATTATCCAACCAGATTGGATAAACGAAGCAAAGAATGAATGGAAGAATGATGAAGAAGTGTGGGAACTCATTCAAAAGTTACAACAAGATCCCATTACATCTGATATGTTTAGCTGGAAAAATGATTCATTATGGTACAAAGATCACTTATACCTATGTAAGAATTCCCAACTCAAACAAAAGATTCTTATGGAATTGCACACTTCTCCCTTTGGAGGGCACGCAGGATTTTTAAAAACTTACCACAGGATTAAGAAGGAATTTTTTTGGGATGGCCTTAAATCGAATATTCAAAATTTTGTGGCAGAATGTTTGGTTTTCCAACAAAATAAAGTTGAAACAATGAAGACCCCAAGTCTATTACAACCTTTATCCATTCCAAGCCAACTTTGGGACAAGGTTTCAATGGATTTTATCACAAGTTTACCCAAGTCCGAAGGAAAGAGTGTCATCATGGTGGTAGTTGATAGACTTACCAAGTATGCACACTTTTGTGCATTATCCCATCCATTTAAAGCCAGTACAATTTCTACTGCATTTATGGAAACAATTCAAAAGTTACATGGAAACCCAAAGATTACTGTAAGCGATAGAGATCCCATTTTCACTAGAAATTTTGGACATAATTATTTCTTCTCTCAATACTCTATTAGCTCATAGCTCATATTATCATCTTCAATCTGATGGGAAAACTTAGATAGTAAACAAATGTTTGGAAGGATATCTTCGTTACTTTGTATCTGATAAATAGACACAATGAGTCAAATGGTTGCCTTTGGCTGAATAGTGGTATAACACTTCCTTCCATACTGCAACAAAAATGACCCCATTTATGTCACTTTATGGATATCATCCACCATCCATCTCATCATATTTAAGAGAAAATTCTAAGGTTCAAGTAGTGGAACATCACATCGAGCATCAACAACAAGTTCTCCAACTCTTAAAGGATAAACTCACGTTGGCACATAATAGAATGAAACAATAGGTAGATCAACATCGTAGCAAAAGAAGTTTTGATGTAGGTGACTGGGTATTCCTATGGCTACAACCATATAAAAAAATGTGCCTCAAGCAAGCTAAGAAGGATAATAAATTATCACCAAAGTGTTATGGTCCATACAAGGTGTTACAAAAGATTGGTACTATGGCATACAAATTGGAGCTTCCTGTAGCTTCCCGAGTGCACCTAGTTTTCCATATTTCATGTTTAAACAAGGTTATAGGTGACAAGCTCCCAGTTCAAACAATATTGCCAGAACTTGATGAGGAAGGAAAAATCATATTGGAACTAGAAGAATTCACAGAAATAAGAACTCGACAGCTACGAAATCGATCAATTTCAAAGTATCTCATCAAGTGGAGGAACTTATCCATTGAAGATTCCACATGGGAGGATAAGAATTTTATACAAAAGCATCCAGAACTACTCAAGCATTGAGGACAATGATTTTTGGAAGGAGAGGGGCATGTTAGGTCCCTATAATACTAGTGATTCCCCCATTACTATTGCCATTGTAGCCTTTATTGTTATTATTGTGCCCCTATTGTCCCCATATTATTATTAGTGTGCCCCATAGAAACCAACTATTGTTATTGTTGTGCCTTTATGTTATTACTGTTATGTTGGCTTCATTATATTGTGACCCCTTAGAATCCTATATATAGAAGGGAGGTTTAGTCATTTGTATCATCCAAGAATTGTTCATTTGTATAATGTAAAGGAGGTTGCCCCCTCAAAGAGGCTGAATTCTAGGGCGTTGATCTATCCTTTCTATATTTTTTTGAGCTGCTTCATAACATTCCGGAGCCATTTCATGGACCTCCAAGCAGCAACCAATAGTGTCACTCTATGGGGTCCGGGGCAGCACCGCGGAAAATTTTGGTTTTGGACCCTACGTTAGGTTGGGCAGACTTACCTATGGTTTTGTGCATGTTTTTTGCACATGGTTTTGGACGCTATAGTTTTCGGTCCATGGTTTTGGACGTGATGGTTTTCGGTCCATGGTATTGGATGCTTCAGCATGTATAAATATGTATTGTAACATTGAAAGGAACATAATGAAAAATCAAGCTGGTAGTCCCAGTTTTGGTATCCAGGGGAAAATCTCTATGTATATGTGTTTTATGTGTTATGCTCTCGCATTGTTTATTTTTTTATGTTTTTAGAATTCGTTATGTAGGAAATTTATGTACAGGGTTAAAACCTACAAAATCACATAGAAAACCAAAGTTAGCCATCTATTTTTTTTTTTTTTTAATATTGAGAGCGCCCTTTTAGATTGGAAGGGCTAATCTCCAATCAAAATCTAGTTTGAAATAGTTACTATGGGTTGAAGGGCTGACACAGCCCAACCTTCTCCAGCTCGATTGATAATGTGATGTTTATATAAAAAATAATTTTCAAATTATACCATTACATATTAGGCATGGAAAACTTACCACGGTTTTGATGATTTGCTAGAATTTTAGAATTGCATCTTTTAAAATAAGATCACATTTTATGTGTTCCCTTTATATGTATTATTTTCTTTGTTATAGATCATTCAAAGAAGAATGATATGAATTTTAAATAATTATTCAAAGCTTATTGAAAGGGTTAGAAAATGGTTCTAATTCTTCTGAATAGAATTTGACAAGGTGAGAAATGCAACAAGGTAGATTTTATATAAAAAAAATTATAAGTTCATGAGATGAAGTGCTAATGGGGTTGAGAAAATTAATTAGTCTCAAAAGCATAATGAACTACTTAAGGGAAAACCTCAATGTGTTTTGCAAGCATAAATGGATCCATTTTGATTTGGATCCATCTTTGTACGAATGCATCATTGCATAAATAATAAATTAAATGTTAATATTGGTTGCAAATTTAACTTGCAAGTTCTAAGCTTTTAACTTTCTTATTTTTAAGAAGGTTAGATGAATTGTAAGTCAAGGCAACTTTTGAAGTATATTTTTATCTACTTTGTAGTTGTTTTTTTAATGTAAGTGTGTATACGTTAAAAATGTGAGTTGTATGATTGATTGTTGGATAAGTGTAGTATCTAGACAACTTATTTATATTTTTGGAAGCATGTGTTTAGATGTATACTAGTAAGATGAAAGTTATATGATTGACTATTGAATAAGCTTAGTACTTAGACAACTTACTTTTATAATTGGAAGTACATGTTTAGACGAATACTACTAGGATGAAAGCATGTCCATAGAGATATTCAGTTATAGGTTATTCTTTTGGGTAGTCAAGAAGCATAAATTCTACAAAATTCCTCGACCATGGTCAGAGTTAGTTATGTTTTAAATGGAGGTCAAGTGGTAACTCAAAGTGGTATCTTCAAATTTTTGATGGATATAAGATCAATACTTTGTTGTAATTTGTATTTTTGGCATGTAGGCATTAAGGGAGGGGCTTGGAGATAATGCTTCCATGTTAAGTTTAGAAGTAGTTTGGGATTTTGCTGAAAAAATATATCAATCTCCATATCTATGATTTTCATCTAAAAGTAAGTATGTAAATGTAATGTAATTGAATCAAGTGTGCAATAAAGAATATAATTTTGTGTGTGTATTTCTCAGTACTATGTCTTCAACCTCAATTTCTTTGTTTTATAAGTACATTACCATACAACCAGAGATGTCTAATAATGTTACTTTATGATAAATTATTAAAGCCTCTTTTTATTTTATTAAATATAAAATAATATTTAATTAAATTCAATTAATAGTTTATATTTTTGTATCATTCATAGAATAAGTATTAAAATTCAATTTCAAATATTTTTAAATAATTTTTTAAAAACTCTTTTTTTTTACTATAATGACCCAATGACTAAGTCATGCCCTACAGGTGAAAATCACAGAAGGAAAAGCCCTGGGCCACTTATTCATTGACCCTAATGAATGCAGGATAAAGATGCCATTTCGAGCAATCAAACATGAGAGTTAGAGAGTTAACAACCCTCCTCAACCACTTTCTCTGGCCTTACTTTACCATAAACATAAAAATATTAAACAATATTATATTAATTATGAAATAAAATTGATCATTGCAACCAGAGACACTCTCCAATCCAATATGGTAGAGAAATAAAATAAAAATGCCCCATTTTAAACATTTTTACAAGATAAAATCAAATAAAATTTGACTTGGATGGTTTTTGAGCATCCAGAGAGATTAAATCCCTTCTCATTCTAAAAAAAAGTTTTGCATCTCAAAAGATTTGATCCCTCTACATGCTTAGTAAATCCAAAATTAAAATATATCTATACTCATAATTATTAAATATTTCTCAAATATATCACTAAAAAATTAGCATTTATAATCTCTCACTTTTCCAAAAAAACTCTAAAACTTAAGCCAATCCAAAATCATTGATACCACTCATATGTATCTTTTTTAATATTTAATCAATTCATATTTAATTTTATTTTCATTTTTTTTTATTAAAAAATAAAATTTTAAATTAACATTTTTGTTTTTATCAAAGTTCAAATTTTAAATTACATATCACCTCATTTATCATCAATGAGAGATGAGATGCAATGATTAAATATATATATAATATATATATATATATATATATATATATAATATATATATATATATATATATATAATATTATTTATATAGATATTTGTATTCTATTTAAAAATATATAAAAATTAATTATTATTATTTTTAAATTACATCGTTATTTTATATTAAAATATTTTTTATAAATAAGTATAAAAACTTTGTTACTTATTTCTTTATTTTATAATTAGCCTATATCTTTAAATGTTACTGAGTATGGTGGAAATGTTGTAACTTGTAAAAATTTAAAGCTTTGCTCAATTAATAATAAAATGTTAAAAAATAATAAAATTCAATTTGTTATATTGTAATTCTGTTTATAATGATTCCATAATCTTATTTAAATTTAATTAATGAACACATAAAAACTGAATGCTTATAATAAAATTACAATATAAGAAGTTTCTTAACCGTGACTTACCAATACTACAAGTTAGGAAAACCATAACTTATTTCACAATAAAAAAATTAAGATGTAAAATATTTTAGACATTATAGATAACATTGATTGCATAGAGTGAAAATTCTCCATCATAGCATTTGGTTCTAACTCTTTTGCACACATTCCTAAGGAATATGGGAAGAAATTTGATGCTAAAGCTATAAAATGCATATTTGTAGCGTATTGTTCTGATTTCAAAGCATATAAGATGTTTAATCCATCTACTCACAAGGTATTTGCGAGTAGAGATGTTATCTTCCATGAACAAGTTGATGAAAGGAATAAGGAAAGAATTTATGAGGAGTGGCACATGCCTTTACTGATTGATGACAACAATGATGAAGCCAAAGCAGAAAGAGGAAGCTAGCGATATGGATACATTCAGTAGTCGAAGTCCATTTAGAGGTGAGAAAGAAATCACATAGGATAGAATTGAGGCAAGTCCGGTACCAAGGAGATCAAGATGACAAACTCACTTACCTGCAAGGTACACATATTATGCTCTTATGACTAATATTTTAAATTTTGTTGATCCTGTGAATTATGATGAAGCAAATTAGTATGATGAATGGAGGTCAACTATGAAAGAAGATTATGAGTCCATAGTTAAAAATAAAACCTGGGAATTAGTTGAATTTCCAAAAGGAAAAGAGCCCATAGGTTGTAAATGGCTATATAAAGCTAAGTTTAAGGCAAATGGTAGTGTAGACAAGTATAAAGCTAGGTTGGTGACCAAAGGGTACTCACAAATAGAAGGGATTGATTATGAGAAGAATTTTTCTCCTGTAACTAAGTTAAATACTATTAGGATGTTGATAGCTCTAGCTACAAAGTACCATTGGAGTCTACACCAGTTTGATGTAAAATATGCCTTTCTAAATGGTGAGTTGAAGGAAGAAGTATATTTAACACAACCAGAAGGGTTGATTAAAAAGGGGCAGGAACACTTGGCCTGTAAATTAAAGAAGGAATTGTATGGGTTGAAAAAGGATCCCAAATCTTGGTATGAGAAAATAGAACCTTTCTTCTTATAACATGGTTATAAGAGAATTAAAAATGATCCAAATATGTATACCTCATTTGATTCAAAGGGGCAGATTTTGTTGATTTCCTTATATGTTGATAATTTAATTGTAACTGGAAATTCTAATTAATTGTTTGAAGAAATTAAAGTGAATAACTAACACGTATTTGAAATGAAGGCCCATGGAGAAATGCATTATTTTTTGGGTCTTGAAGTCTGGAGGAATTCTGGCCAGACTTTTGTTACTCAAGTAAAGTATGTCACAAAATTGTTGAAGAAATTCATAATGGATCAGTGTAAAGCTGCTTCAGTACCTATATAATAGAATGTTAAATTTCAAAGTGATGATGGTTATAAAGAGGTGGATGATATTGTAGAGGCAATTGGTTGGAAGTTTGATTTATTTGACTAAAACAATACCTAATTTAGCATATTTAGCCAGTGTGTTGAGTCAGTTTATGACAAATCCTCTTAAAAATCATTGGGTGGCAACAAAAAGTGTCCTAAGGTATCTTCAACGAACCATAAATTTTGGCATTAAATACGCTGAATATTTTTTTTTTTCTTTTTTTTCTTTTTTTTAATGTTAAACTGATAGGCTATTCAGATTCATATTGGGCTAGAGATCTGGATGATAGAAGATCTATAACTAGGTATGCTTTCAATATTGGGTCCGGGGTCATTTCTTGGAGCAATAAAAAGAAGAGTATTGTATCTTTGTCATGAGCAGAAGTAGAGTATCAAGTTGCATGTGCAGCCACTTGTGAAGAAATTTGGTTGAGAAGACTTCTTCATGATATAGGAGAGGAAAAAAAGGATGCTAAAGTGATTAAATGCAATAATCAAAGTTCAATCAAGCTAGAAAATAATCTCGTTTTTTATAAAAACACAAAACATATAGATACTCAATTTCATTTTGCTAGAGAAAAGGTTCAATCAATAGAATGTTTTCTTGAATATTGTTGATCCGGACTTAAATAGGAACGCAACAAATTACAGATATAACCATAAACACATATATGTAGCATAAATAATACTTCATTTCATTAATGTAAAATAATGAAATATGCTTACAAATAGTAATGGAAATAAACCAACTAGGGCGATTGTAGCTTATCTCTGAGAAGATATGTGTGGTGGCTACATGCCTTTGTATTATGTTACAATGAGCCTTGAAGGCCTATTTATTGTTGAGAAATAATGGAAAACCCTTAACACTCCAAAACCTAACCTTAGAAGATGAAACACCAAATTATGGGCCCCGTTTGGGTAAATTGGTACATCAACTTCCCGGGCTCATAACTTTGGCATACGATCTTCATTTGATGTGTGCAATAGCTCGTTAGAAAGATCTATCTGAGAACTACCACTTTGGGGAGGGTAACATCGGTCCATGGACCCATGTTGCCCCAAGATTTCCCAAAAAAATGTCGTTTAGGGCCTCAAAACGGCTCTGGAAGTTCAGGACCCGAAAAAATGTTAAAAATAGTAAGTTGTGCTACAATTAGGGAAACTAAAAATGTTGAGAGAAATAATGGTGGGGGTCCAGGTGGACTTGGCAGGTGGCCACCAATATCCACCTAGATCATTCCTCCCCCCTTAGGAATCAATGGTCCCCATTGCGTTAAGTTCCTCCATGAGATGAGGAAACTTTTGCTGAACTTGGTCCCTGGTGAGCCACTTGCCCTGGTGAAGGAGTTGGCCAGCTTTGACAACATGATACAGCTAGATATAATATTGGAAAATGTTCTTAATCTGTGTGTCCATGATCCAATCAGTTGCAGCTTGTTCCATGTAATCTGGATTTAATTCTGTGGGTGTGAGCTGCTCTGCAATGTCGGATGTGTCTAGCAATGGTGGAAAGTATGGCCAAAGGTGTTCCACATTGAACACTAGGTGCAGGCCAAGGAATGGAGGAATGCTGAGCTCAAATGCATTGTATCCCACAGCCTTAGTAATAGTGTAAGGACCATAGCGGATTGGTCTCAATTTCCGATAGGCTCTAGTAAGGTGTTCCTTTTGCAAATGAAACCAGACTTTGACGCCACCCAAAACTTATGTGGCACTCGATGTTGATCATGTCGCTGCTTGTACTTGGCATTTGATTTCTTCAGAATGTCATGGATCTGCTAGCGAATATGTTGGATGTGCTCAATGAAGTTGGTTGCCTTGTTTGTTTCGAACTGGACATGAGCCAAATCTGTGTGAGTAGCTGCAAGTGGCATGGCCACATCAATGGGGCATAGTGGTTGGAATCCCAAGCCCACTTGAAAAGGGATGTGGCCAGTCGAGCTGTGAAGATCTCGGTTGTAGCTGTGTTGAACATAGGGGAGGCTCTTGTCCCATGTGCATGGATGCTTTCAATTGTACATGCATAGAATGTGTACAATCATCCTATTGACGACCTCTGTCTGGCTATTAGTTTGAGGATGGAATGGTGTGGATTTAGTGATTTTGGTGTCCAAAATTGACCAGAGACTGGACCAAAATGTACTGAGGAACCAACTATCCCGATTTTAGATGATAGACTGTGGGATCCCAAAGTACACCCACACTTGTTCAAAGAAGAGTTTAGCAGCGGCCTCTGCTGTGATATTCTTCTTGCAGGTTGCCATAATGTCCATCTTCGAGAACCTGTCGACAACCACAACAACACAGTCATTTCCATGCTTAGTGGAAGGAACGCCTGACATGTAATCCATGGAGATGGATTCCCAAGGTCAACTAGGGGTAGGCAATGGGGTATAGCGACCTCTTGATGGTCGGTTTGGCAATGGCACAGGCAGTACATGATCTGATGTACCTCCCGACATCCTTTTGAAGATTCGGCCAATAGAAATACTTTTGTAGTACTGCCACCATTTTCACGACCCCGAAATGCCCAACACCCCGACTATAGTGTGCTTCCCAAATCATCTTGGCACGCTCGCTTGAAGGAACACAAAGGTGACCTAGGTGGCATAACAGGGCATCCTAGACATGAAAATATGGAACATGTCGACCCTCCAAGAGTGCTTGGTATGTGTGGCCGAATTTTGCGTCGCTTTTGTAGAGAAGTGGCCAATCAGAAGTCTTATGCCCACAAGAGTTGAGCACGATGGTTAACACTATTATCGATGGTCAACTGAGGCAATCTGCAACATTATTGGTGTTACCCTTCTTATACTTGATCTTCAAATGGAATTGTTGCAGGTATGTAGACCACTTCTGATGGTGATCATTCTGCAATTTCCCTTGGGTCTGTATGAACTACAGGGGTTGGTGGTCTGTGTGGATGACTGTTTCCTTCCCCAAAATGTAATGCTTCCATTGTCGACAGGCCTGCACAATGGAATACATCTCTTTATCATAAGTGGGATACTTCCAGACTGTGTCTCAAAGTGTTTCACTGTGATATGCCACTCGATGACATTGTTGAGTAAGGACTGCCCCAATAACATAGTTAGAGGCATCTGTCTCGACCTCAAATGGTTGTTGTAAATCTGGTAACGCGAGCATTGGTTCCGTGCAAAGGCGATCTTTCAACTCTATGAATGCCTTTTATTGAGATTCAGACCAAATGAATTTTTTTTTCGCTCCTCCCTTGGTGACTTGACTCAAGGGCCAAGTGATATGAGAAAACCCCAACACGAACCTGTAGTAGAAGTTGGCAAGACTTAGAAAGCTGTGGAGCTCTGTCAGAGTGGTTGGAGATCGCCAATCCCGAATGACTTGGATCTTGCCTGGATCCGCATGCACCCCTTGTTCATCAATAATGTATCCCACATACTGAACCTCGGTCATGCCAAAAGGGAATTTCTCCAAATTGGCACATAGCTTGTGTTACTGTAGTGTTTGGAGAACCTATCAGATGTGGTGGAGGTACTCTTCCCAACTCTGGCTGAAGATCAGAATGTCATCCAAGTATACCACTAAAAATGAGTTGGTGAATGGCCGCAAGATGTCATCCATTAGCCTCATGAAGGTTGTAGGAGCATCCGTCAATCCGAAAGGCATAACCAACCATTTGAAAAGGCACTCCTAGGCTTTTAAGGCAGTCTTCCACACATCAGAGGGTTCAATTGGTACCTGGTGATATCCTGACTTCAGATCAATCTTCCTGAAATATTTTACCCCCTTTAGTTGGTCTAGGAGGTCATCAATCCACGGGATCGGGTACCTATTACGGACAGTGATCTTGTTCAGCACCCGATAGTCAATACAGAGTCTCCAAGTCCCATCCTTCTTCTGTACCAACATGATCGGGCTCCCACAAGGTGATGAGCTCAGACGGATGTGACCTTTCTGCAGCAGCTCATGAATCTGCCTCTTAATTTCATCGTTCTCCAGAATGGAACATCGATAAATTGGTCCATTGGGTAGCGGCACACCTGGGGTCAAATCAATGGAGTGCTTGACCTAACAGTGCAGAGGAACCCTTGCGGGGGAGGTGAAGATGTCCTCGTACTCCTCCATGACCTTGTCCATCTGCAGTTATCGTGTGGAGGGGCCCTGTTTAGAGGTCATGGCCACCGTCTTCTTCTTTCCTTGAGGGCGTATCATCAAGAAAACAAATTTCCCGATTTTGGAAATGAGCTTACTGCATTGTTTTGCAGTAATCAAAGAGATGGTGGTAGGCGGTGCTACCTCTGGTATCCTATACAACTTATTTCCCAATGTAATAATAATAGCACGGGGCCTTGATTCATACACAACATGTCGCTTCCACAAGTATGGTTATCCTAATAATACATCACAAACTTCAAGAGGAGCAATCTCACACAATACCTCATCTCTGAAGGGCTTGATGTTGTATGGAACGCGACACTGCTGGCTCATGCGAAGATCCCGTCCTAGGTGAAGCCACCGGATGGTTTACGGTTGTGGATGTGATGTGGTCAGTAAGCCAAACCGCTTCACGACCTCTACCGAAATGAGGTCCTTTTGGCTCTCGCTATCGATAATGAACTGTAGCGGGGAGCCCTTTACCCACATCTGGGAGTGGAAGAGATGCTCCTCCTCCTCTGGATCTTCGGGTTCATTTTTCTAGATCTTGGTGGCAGCAACAGTGGCGTTGGGATCCGCATCAATGATCTGCTTCCCTTTTTCATTCTCCTCGTCGATTTCTGACTCAAAGTTAGAACATGCATCTGATTCTGCAACCTTTAGCTCAGCTAACAGTGACTGCTTGGCCCGACACTCACTTGTGTTGAGAGTGGAGCTCTTATGGAACTCACACCATTTTCCCATGTACTTTTTCAGCTTCGCAGCACTATTCTTTGCTTGCAGCTTTGGCAGGTTGTCTTGGGCTGTCGCACCTTGGCTTTGTCCTTTGTTCTGTGGTTTAGGGGCACCTTTCCCTTGCTTTGTATTCGTAGATCCAAAGTCTCGCTTCTTTTGTTTAAACTTTTGCTCGACCTTGATGGCATATCGGTATGCTGTGCCGAGCGAGGAGATGTTCAGGAATTCTATTTCTTCCTGGATGTACTTATGCAGGCAGTCGCGATATTTCAATATAAAATGTTGTTCCAAATCCTTGATACCCAACTTTCTGCGAAGGGTATGGAAAATATTGGTGAACTTTGGCACGTCTTGGTCCCTTCCGTGCCGCAGCATGGTCCACTTTATGTATTCATCCTTATAGCTTCCGACAGGGTAGTACTGCTCCTTAATGGCATCCCGGAATGAATTCCAGGTGGGTGCGACTGAAAATAGTGAGCTGTTATTTTCATCCTTTTGCTCACAGTAAGTTTCCCACTAGTCCTTGACGTGGAGGGTTGATTTAAGAAGAGCGAAAACAATCTTTTCCTGACTCGAAAATTCATGAACAGAAAAAATAACCCTCTAGTAGATTTAACCATTTATCTACGACATCTGCATCTATTTGACCCTCGAATATGGGGATTTAAAAATTAACTTGTACCTTAAAGGGCGTGGCATTTCCAGAGTAGCTTCTGGAAGGCAATGTCTCGCTTCTGGGTAGTCATTGAAGGATCTGGGCAAAGTTGTCCATCATCGCGTTCCGTTGTCGCTCGAGGGCTTCTTCGAGCAAGATTTTGATAGGATCTCCTGCCCCCTCGTCTTTCTTCTCATCTTCCATCGGAGGCCGTTGGGATTTGTGAGGCTGATCTTGCAAAGGTTCAACCAGATCAAGCCCTAACTCCTTATATCCCGACCTCGTTGGGGACATGCAAAGAAAAACAAAGAAAAAGTAGACCGCTCTGATACCACTAATCTGGACATAAAATAGGAATGCAACAAATTACAGAGATAACCATAAACACATATATGCAACAGAAATAATACTTCATTTCATTAATGTAGAATACTGAAATATGCTTACAAACAGTAATGGAAATAAACCAGCTAAGGCGATGGAAGCTTATCTCTGAGAAGAGATGTGTGGTGGCTACATGCCTCTGAATTGTGTTACAATGAGGCTCAAAGGCCTATTTATTGTTTAGAAACAATGAAAAACCCTTAACATTCCAAAACCTAACCCTAGAAGATGAAATGCCAAACTGTGGGCCCCGTTTGGGTAAATTGGTACATCAACTTCCTGGGGTTGTAACTTTGGCATACGATCTCCGTTTGACATGTACAATAGCTCGTTAGAAAGATCTATCCGAGCACTACCACTTTGGGAAGGGCAACATTGGTCCATGGATCCATGATGCCCCCAGATTTCCCAAAAAACATCGTTTAGGACCTCAAAATGGCTCCGGAAGTTCAGGACCCGGAAAAATGCTAAAAATAGTAAGTTGTGCTACAATTAAGGAAACTAAAAATGCTGAGAGAAACAATGGTGGGGGTCCAAGTGGACTTGGCAGGTGCCACCAATATCCACCTGGATCAATTGTAAAACCTGTGAAAATTCAGTTGATAACTTCACCAAGCCTCTTGGGAAGATCAAATTTGAATTGTTTATAGAGATTTTGGGCGTGAGAGTTGAAAATAATGGAGAAAATTTATTTCACGGTTGTGTGTGTGTCTTAGTTCCTATTTTCGAGGAGATAGTTTTGATCTCCCTAAATTGAATGTAAACTTATTTATTTCTATTTTTATGATCAATGGAATAGAGAGGTACTACTTGGGTAGCCTCCAGGTGTCGCTTGTTCACCTGTGAGCTGCTAGTTTTAGTTTGTAAGTTTATTTCTAATTTGCATTTCCATTTTTTAATAGCCAGATCATGTATTCTGCCACAAAAACTAGGGAATGTGATTATTTATATGTTATATAACATGAGGAGGAGAGTTGTTACTTGATGGATCCTTCACCTGTGAAGATTTTTCATTACAAAGAGCAGTGTGATGTAGCCAACGCTTGTGAAGGAGAAAAGTGAACTTCAAGAATAGTAGCAGGACCATGCTGCACTCTGTTCCCAATGTTTTGAATCAACCATCAAAGGATTCAATATTGTAGAGGTTTTGTCGGCTAGGTTCATATTTAGCTTGGCCAGTGGAATGATTTTCTTTGAAGATGGTGGTTAATGTAAAATAATTGTTATTAAGTTAGATCATTTCAATATTTTGTGGTGTGGATAATTATTATTATTTTATTTATAAATCTATATTGTAAAGATTAATTAATGAATAGAATGACATAGTTGGAGTAAATGGTTCTCAAAATTTTTTGGTGCTAAGAGAACATATCGTTGAATCGTTTATTTTAATCTATTAGAAAATGATGGATCTTGTTGTTCTTCAGTGCTTTGAGATCATCAATTATGGGTTATTTTTTGTGTATGTAAGTGTTTTTATGTCAAAAAGGTTAGCTATATGATTGACTGTTGGATAAGCTCGGTACCTATACAACTTACTTATATAACTAGAAGTATGTGTTTCGATGAATACTACTAGGATGAAAGCATGTCCATAGAGATATTCATTATATAGGTTATTCTTCGCGGTAGTCAAGAAGCATCAATTCTACAAAATTATTCAACGATATTCAGAGGTAGTTATGTTTTAAATGGAGGTCAAGTGGTATCTCAAAGTTTTTGTGGTGAAGGAAGAGTGATGTCTATGAGATTCTAAAGTGGATGTGAGTGCCGATGAAGGTCAGCCAAACAAAGATCAATATTTTTGTTGTAATGTGTATTTCTGGCATGTAAGCATTAAGGGAGGGACTTGGAGATAATCATTCATGTTAAGTTTAGAAGTAGTTTGGTATTTTGTTGAAACAATATCTAAACCTCCATATCTATGATTTGCATTTGAGAGTAAGTATATAATTGTGATGTAATTGAATCAAGTGTGAAATAAAGAATATAATTTTGTGTGTATTTATGAGTACCATGTCTTCAATTTCAATTTATTTGTTTTACAAATACTTTACCACACAACTAGAGAGGTATAATAATGCCACTTTATGATAAATTATTAAAACCTCTTTTTTATTTTATTAAATATTTAAAAAAAATCAATTAATGCTTTATATTTGTGTCATTATAAACCCAATAATAATATAATCATTTTTCAATAAAAATTGTATTAATTCAAAATCAAAACTATTAAAAATTAAAATATCATTCGTGTAATAAATATACATAATTATAAATGACCTAATAATGATGTATGTTAGAACAAAATTTTTTTTTGACAATAATGACCTAATGACTAAGCAAGAGTTGAGACATCCCTTATTGACCATAGACAAAGTGAAAACCCCTAGGGTCGCCTTCTCCTTGAGCCTAATCAATACAGGTTAAACATGTCATTTCAAAGAATCAAACATGAGACATGAGGGAGTTAACAACACTCCTCAACCACTTGGTATAACCTTACTTTAATATAAACATAAAAATATTAAACATCATACTAATTATGAAATAAAATTGATCATTGCACCAAGAGACACTCTCCAATCCAATATGGTAGAGAAATAAAATAAAAATACCCTACTTTAAACATTTTTACAAGATAAAAAAAAATAAAATTTGACTTTGGTTTTTGACCTTCAAGTTTATGAGAACCTATGGTATTCATGTGGAATAATCTATTTAAAAGAGGAAATTTAAGCCAGCTAAGATCCATCTTAACTCTGATTTACCAAGCTTTGAGAGAGATCAAATTTATTCTCACTCTTAAAGAAGTTTTGCATCTCAAGGGATCTGATCCCTCTACGTGCTTAGTAAATCCAAAATTAAAATATATCCAAACTCATAACTATTAAATATTTCTCAAATATATCACTAAAAAATAGCATTTATAATCTCTCACTTTTCCTAAAAAAAACTCTAAAACTTAGACCAATCTAAAATCATTAACACTACTCATATATATCTGTTTTTTTAATATTTAATCAATCTATATTTGACTTTGATTTTTTCCTATCCTTTTATTAAAAAAATAAATTTTAAATCATATATCCAATTTTCTATCTTTAATAAAAAATACAAATTTAAATCACATATCACCTCATCTATATAATATATATATGTAATTATATTTTATATATTATTTAAAATTTATTTAAATATTTCTTATTCTATTTAAAAATATATAAATTCAATGTAATATCTTTTTTAATTTTTAAATTACAACATTATCATATTAAAATATTTTTATAAATAAATATAGACAATGTTATTATTCATTTTTTTGGTTTATAGTTAACCTAGATCTATATTAATTTTGGATTTACCAAGGCATTCAATTCCCTCCTTTAAATAGAATATATTCCATATGGATACTATAGGCCAATTTCATAGTTTGTCAATATCATGGGTCAATACCATGAGATTTTTATTTTTATTTTATTTTTATAGAGTTATTGTTGTTTTTTATTTTTTATTGCACAAAGCACTCTAAGCCTAGTATGGGGTAGATGTCAAGCATAAATGTTTAACATTTTTAATATTTAACAAATTTAATCTAATGTCAATGTCCGTGAGTATAGGGGTATATGTGTAGGCATAAATTTTTAACATTTAACATAAATATTTAACATTTATATGTAGACTCAATTAAAAATTAATGTCGGGAAGTAACTCCTTTACATCTTATTCTTATCCATCTTTTACGCAAAGACTTTCTTAAATTATGGTGGGAAGTAATTGATGGTAGATATGTTATTTACTTGAATATAAGTTATTTTCAAGTATTTTATTTTTTATGGTTTTCCTACCATTATCTCTTAGAGGAAACCTAGCTGGGGAAAGCATATAAGGTAAACTCGAACCTCTTTAAGGTTGAAAGCTGGCACTTCAACCTGCAGAGGGATCTCTTAATAAAAACTCAACTACTCAAGGTCATTGTAGTAGAAGTCCTACAATTGAGTCCTATGGTGAGATTTATTAAAAAATGATTGAAATTTGGTTGAGCTATGTGAATATACTACCATTGGGCATGAGTCTAACCCAATAAGGTTTTATACAAACAAAGTTTTGATCAACAAAACAAAAAAACAAGGTAGCAGTAATTCCTTTGACACTTAATCGATTTAGAGGAAGATGAAGGAAATTAGTGTAAGGGTTAAGTGATTAATTCCTGAGAAATAAAGAAACAAGAGCATAAACTATGAATTCAATCCCATACACATAGTTTTTTGGACATGAGGAAATGTAAAACAAAGCAAAAGACAAATAGGGAAATACAACACAAGAATTTCTGTAAATGCTCATGAAGATTGTTTTCATTAATGATCTACTAAAAGATGCACAAGGGATGATATATCTCAAATAAACTCCAACCCTTTTCCCTTCTACAATTTTTTCTTATATAAGCATTACAATAACTGAAACATGTTTGTAGCTTAAAATAATTACATTTATCCAAAAATAGAAATATAAATATCTTAGGTACATGCATCTGAAAATATATTTTTAAACATATCAAAAATCAAAATTTCTTGGTGAAAATTATTCTGAAAATGGGGCAGAAAAAATGTATCATGATTGTGTTTACCTCGTTGTAGATCAGTGCTGTCATCCTCTAAAAACGAGTTCATGTTTTGATGTTGTCTTCTCAGTCATCCTTGTTGCAATACGTTGATATTGTCGTTGTCAGTCCTTTAGCTACCTAAACCGATAATTTTGCTAAAGTATCACTACCAGTGCCTTTCTCCAATTGTTTCTTTCAGAATGCGCTGAAAATGGAAATGCCATAGTTTTTTGTGTAAAATTCGCTGACACCGAAAATGTCATCTCTCCTTTGTGTTGTTTTGTATCTAAACATTGACAGGTGCGTGATCAATGATATATCAACAAAATTCACTTTAACAGTGACTAATCAAAATCTAAAAAATGGTTGTCGGCTTCCTAGTTGAGAGTAATGGCCACCTTCAAAAGAATGTCCACCTTATCCATCCTCTGCCTCTTCCTCTATTTGGTTTCCATAGGGATTTTATTTTTACTTTCCTTGGCCTATGGCCTTTTAGAACCTGTAATTTTTCCTTTGTTTATTATCAGGTCCTTTAATGGGACATTGTCCACATCTATCACTTGCTTGGTGAGGTCAAGATTTTGTTTTAACTTAATCTCCAACCTTAATTTTTTTTAAGGCCTGGTGTGAGGTCTTTTACCCCCTTTGAACATTTGAAACAGGGAGGGTTCTTCTTCATCGTGGGGTTCAATTTCAACTTATTTTCCCTTAGTTTGCTCTAGTGGATGAGTTTCTGCAGGGGAACTCTTAGTGGTGGCTTCTAAGAATGAGGAGAATTCACAAAAGGAGGCATATTTTTAGCGGGATAGTTTTCAACAGTAAGATGTATCTTCTTAAGTTTTTCACTTCTTATGGCCTAAACCTTAGGAATTGTAAGACCAAAGGATGAGGGAATGCCCTTCTCTTTTAGGTTTTGGATTTCAGTGGAGTTTCCATGAGAGGATATTTGTGTCTGAGTTTTCTTGCTCTGTTTGGTACCCTTCTACCTCCCATGTTTAGCTTAGGGGGCTGGGGTTGAAACCCTCCCTAAAATAGGAAATGGGAGGATATTTGTGTGAGTTTTCTTGCTTTGTTTGGTACCCTTCTACCTCCCATGTTTAGCTTAGGGGGCTGGGGTTGAAACCCTCCCTAAAATAGGAAATGGCTCCAAGTTCTGCCAGCTTTGGCTAACTAATTCTCAGTTAACAACTTGATTAAGGCTTTGATAAATAAAATGAGGCGATGGATCTGCCTTGGCCCAAAAACGAGTAGCCATGTGCTTAAGACTCTCTTAAATAAAAATAGGAACTCATTCTTACTTGTCCAACTAGATGAGCTAAGAAATGAAAATAGTATAGATTTACCCAGTGAAAATGCCCTTCACACATGAAATATGACTGGGTAATGCGTAGCATCCAATGCCATTGGACCTTTATCCAAGATCTTTGCACCCATGCCTTCTTGATTTTGTCCTTGAACTCAACTCTCAGGAAAAATGGGACGTCAATCCCAACTAGAACGTGACTTCTAAAAACCTCTTCCCTATCCATAAGCAGCATTGTAACCTTTGTAATTAGTTCCTCTATGACTAGGAATGAAATCCCTCTACCTCCCCATGGTGACCGTCAAACCCCTAGGCGAATTCTTGAGCCACATTGTCATGGTAATCGGTGCATCGGTGGAAAAATTCCTGCCACCCAACCCACTGGAATTTTTGCTAAATATTTGGGTAAATATCCAGGAGTTCAGGACCTTTGGGTTCAATTTTGTTAAGCTTCCCTCTCTTTCCCAGTAAGAACGATGTATCTCGGCTTATAAATGTGAAACGAACAATTCTCGAGTACTAAACTAAAAAAACTTTGCAAATGAAAAATTTGAAAATAATATGGTAAAAACAGTGATATTTTTAGAAGTAATAATTTATTGACAAGTGAAATGATACTTTTTACCCTTCGATAATTACAAAATTACAACATTGCTCTTCGACGGCGAAAAATCTCACTTTTAACACTTGCCATTCACCTCTAGATAATTTTGGCGTGACCAAGAAATGATTATCATGTCACTGACGTGGCGTGCTTTTAAAAATCGAAACTCAAATTTTACTTTTCGCATTGATATTCCGGTTATCAACCAATCCCCGATGACTTTAACACTCTCATTGTTAGTGTATTCCCGTTTTGAACTTAATAAGAGGCGATAGCTCCATTATCGAAATTTCCCCTGTTTATTACAAATTGTTTTATTGACACTGAAATTGTGAGTGTTTCTCAAAAATATTCAAACTCAAAATAAAATGCGATAACACCTACAAAAGTTAACAATAAAAAATTAATACCCAAATATCTAATAATGATTCCATAATCATATTTAAATTTAATAAATAAGCACACAAAAACTGAATACTTATAATAAACTTACAATATAACAAGTTTTTTAATCATGGATATCCACCCCCACATTACCATCTATATTATTAATTTGTAAACACATTTTGTTACAATACCATGGCTTACCAATACTACAAGTTAGAAAAAGCACAACTCATTTCACAATAAAAAATTAAAATGTAAAATATTTTAGATATTATAGATAGCACTCATTGCATAGAGTGAAGATTTTCCATCATATGGATGGATGGGGGGAGAGAGAGGGTGGGAGAGAGTGAGGTAGACAATGACATAGTTGGAGGCCGGAGAGAGAGAGAGTGTGTGACGGGGAGGAGAGAGGGGGAAGTGTAAAAGAGAGGAAGATAGAGGAATGAAGAGAGAAAGAGGGGAAGGAGAGGAGAGAGGGAAGGAAGAAAAAAGACATTAATGAATAAATTAATGTTTAAGGAACTCTAATATTAAGGTTTAAAGTTATTGTAACAATCTCTGGTTCATAGGGAAGAGTAAGATATTTTTCAAGATTGTCCTAAGGATGTGATCCAATAGTTAAGTGAGGAGGTTTGGTCTTCACAAATTTGTTGTCTAATCTCATGCAAGACTATATATACCTGAGAGCAGCTCAAAGTCTTTTAAAATTAACATATAAATCCATTATAATGATATGACTTGAACATTTCAACATTTTACTTGAAAGAATTAAAATTTGGTGGGCATGATAATAATAATTTGTACCAACTGCCTCAAATAAACCCAATTGAAAATAATCTAACATTAATAATAGAATATGAAAATAAATTTATTTAATCTAATTGAGCAAAAAAATCTGGTATAAAGAAATATGTAATTGGTCAAAATCTACTTAATATATGTGTCTTATAAAACAAAATATACTCTAATAACTATTAAAAAATAAAAATAAATATATATATTTAATTGTAATAAAAAAATATATATATACATATTAATTTGATTGAAATACTCTGGTGTACATAAACTGGAAAGGCCACTCCTATAGGAGTCCAGGAAAAGACTATGGTAAAATCCAATCTAAGAAAATCTACTCTAAGATCTAACGTATGAAAATTTCAGACATGTTAGTAGGACGCCAAGTTTCACAGAAGTTCCTTGCAAAATTTAGGGGATCCGTGAGAAGAACAGACAACTGCACGTGAACAACAGGCAGATTGATAAACCCATTAGCATTAAAACAAATGCAGCTCTCCCTGCAATCCACCTCCAGTTATGAGCCACAGGATTGAGGAGTCCTAGCTGTTCGCCTCGGCCACCACTGGTAACATCATTAAACTGTTGAAAGCATGTGCAGAGGAGAAGGATGATGATTACTGCGGAGTCAACCACAGAGATAAGGACTACACTTCGCCAGATCTTACCTAATTGGATTTTGTAATAAAAATATCTGGAATCCGTTATGCAATGAAAGAGTACCAATTTCCATTTATCTTAACGGGGACTTGCTCTCTCGGAAAACTTAGTAATCTTAGTAGAAAATAGATCTAAATTTGCTAAATATTTCAACAATATTCTTCTACAAATTACGATTAAACACCAAACCATAAACATCCATAATTAACATTAAAGGATAAAACATAACAAATACTTGATAACAAATATATTAACAAAATTACACCAAACCATAAACACAAATATATTAATAACATTACACCAAACCATAAACATCCATGGCCAGCATTAAAGAATAAGATAAAACAAATACAATGATAACACTGTTTGGTACAGGGGTGTGATACTTCTTCTGAAAGGGAAGATATCTAAACTTATAACGGGGAACGAAAGAACTGCTCCAAAAAGACCAGATAGAAACAAGTGGAGAAACTTTTAGACATAAATAGTTCAACCTTAAGTTTCACAAAAGTTTATCGGCGAATTCAGGAGGAAACAACACACAGATTCATAATCTCATTAACACACTGTAACGGTCAACGCCATTCCTATAAAAGTCAAACGAAATATAAACTTATAACTCGGAAATAAAGTATTGCTGCAAAGAACTGACAATAGTCATGGTACCGTGCCAAGCTACACAGAAGTTCCTCGGAAGATTTAGGGAATGCGGGAGAAGAGCTGACGACTGCAAGTGAAGAAGAGGCAGACTGAAAACCCTATTAGCATTAAAACAAATGCGCCTCTCCCTGCAATCCACCTCCACTTCTCAACCACAGAATTGAGGAGTCCACGTTCGCCTCTCCCGCCATCCGGAAGATCATTAAACTGTTGAACGAATATGCGGAGGAGGAGGAGGATGGTTGCTGTGGATACAACTCCGGAGAGAAGGACTACACTGCCCCAAACCTCTGACCCAACAGGACCCTGAACAGAGAAGACCGCCGCGAGAATTGCTGCATGACTGGTCACGTAAACATTGAGCAAATTGTTTATGCGGCCGGACATAGCGTTGGCAGATTGTTCATGTACAACACTAATTTGCGGGCGATCAAGAACCACAATAACGATATGATCTGCAATTATGAAGGAAACGGCGGTGTTGTTGCTGTTGCTGTTGGGTTGATTGTCCATCAGAAATCTGATTGTCCAAGGCAAGCATACAATTATAAGGAGAGTTTTTTGACCAAGACTAAGCTACAGAAAATAAAGAGGAGTATTAGAGTTAGTTTTTATTTTCCCTGAATTAAAACTGAATCCGAAGAAACCCGAACCCCAATAGAATAGATAGAATGACCGCGAATTTGATAGATACCTGAGTCTGAGTTTAAATAGGATAAATGGAGAAAGACTAATACAACAATAAATAATAGGCTGCAGAAACTTACAGTTGTTGACGGGCGCTCTAAAATTTAAATGTCTCCAAACGCAAACTATTGGAAAACGGAAAAAGTATATATATCAGAAAAATGTCATTGAAAACGGAAAAAATATATATATCAGAAAAATGTCATTGAAATTGAAGAAATTTCATGAGTCGTGTAAATGCCCACAAAAGACGATTATGAAGTAAATACAACATAATCTTTAATCCACAGAAAGAAAGAGAAGATGATGAGCATGTAAGGAATCCTTACAACTGAATGCGAATAGAGGTCGGAATGTAAGGAATCCGAAGAACAAAAATGGAATGCATGGGGTGAATGAAATGGCGAGGAAGGCAGATTATAAAGATACGCGGGGGTAGAGGTGCGGGCGGGGGCCTGACCCTGGGCGGGCGTATAGCTGCGAGGGGTGAGGTTGCGCGAAGTTGCAAATCACAATTTTGAAAGAGACAGGAGGAACGCACCGTCCATATAAACATCTTTTTGAAGGGATTGATAGAGAAAGGAGGGAACAACCGTCCATACATACATATTTTTCAAGTCGTTGATAGAGAAAGAAGAAACTTACCGTCCACATGCATGTCTTTTTGCAAGTGGCGCCATTCTTAAGTTGATTAACGTGATCGTAGTTTCAGTTTATCGGAGGGCGAAGTTACTTTGTCAATCAAGCTACGCTGTCTACAAATCAAGCAATTTACAATCAAGTTAAGCTAATGCCTCTCGCCTTCACCGGTCAAGGTGAACGCTCAATGCGCATTTTGACACCTGTCTCTTTTCGTTCATGCACAGACGTGAAACGCTGGTGGCTATTGCGTAGTAGTCTCCTTTCTTCAGAATACACGCGGGACCTTATGCATTCCACGTCAGCGTGTGGCTAATATTTAACGTAACGGGGAGAGCCCATGGGCACCTGCCGAGGTGAAGCTACCCTCATGGTTCTGGATCTTCACTGGTCAATGTGAACAAACAGGTCGGTGGTTCATTCATGCCAGTGCCTAATTAATAGCCAATAGGAATACAGGTGAGCGCCTGTGGGCCCTTTAAGGAATCTTCAGCGTTATAGGTCTCCTAATCACATACAAGTTTATCTGAACGCATGTGCCCTTTTCGCATTCCTGGGTTGGTATAAGTTTCCAATCACACGTTTTCTACTAACGCCGCAAATTGTCGTCATGGATGGTAGTATTTTTTTGTTTGAATTGGTAAAAAAAAATTAAAAAATAAGATTATTAGAATAGAAATGGATTCAGCTCATCAAAAATTTGGTTTTCAAAAATTTCTATGCTATATAATCTTATCTAAATTTCTATTATTTTCTATGTTAAGTTTTTTACACTACCCAAAAATGAAATATTTGACTTTTATGAAATATTTTTAAATTGTTTTAATAGTAAAGTTGAGATTTATTTTTAACATTGTTATGTTTTTTTAAAGATTAATTTAAAGAAAATGTCACAGAAACAAGGGTTATATAGTAATTAGCATCTATCTCTTAGAAATTGAAGTTACTAAACAACTCATAGTAAAACCTTAACCAATAAGCTTACAAATAAATAAATTTAAATAATAATAAAAAATTTACAAAAATTGAATTCCCAATGTTAAACTATAGATAAGTGACAAAAACTTTTGGTCAAAAACAAACTAATTCGCAGTGAAAACAAAAGTATAAGTGACATATGAAATGATTTATAGTTTTTTGGGGAATTTTATATTGATAAGCTATGGTATTGTAACAAAATATATTTACAAATTAAGAATCTTCATGATAAAGTGTAGGTAAATCGCCATGAATAAAATCTTGTTCCATCTTTTTTTCAAATGTATATATGTTTAACTTATATAATATTTTTTTAATTAATAATGATAATAATTTAAAATAAAGTTATACTTTAGTTAATTGTGGCGATAAGTATGTCCATTTTAGAATAAGACAAAGTTTAATTTTAATTATCAATAATTATTAGGTGGATGGTAAGGAGTTAACTCTAAAATATTGTTAGGATTGTACCCAAATTAAAGGTTGAGATTTATCATAAAAGTAATTATGTTGTTTTTATCTTTTTGATTAAATTAATTAATTAAAAAAAATTGTCATATAATCAAGTGTCATATGAAGTTGTTTATAGTTAATCTATAGAATTCATGTACTTTATGGGTTTTTCAGAGCATTGAATCTATTTATACATTCAAAACATATTTTAAATAACAAAAAATCACAATCTTGCTTGAAATTGTATTCTAAATTCTAATTTATCACTATTATAACTCTTTAATATAACTAAGATCATAAAAAAAATATAACCAAATCTGTAGCCCATACTTGTCAATAGCCCATCGTTCAGAAAAGAAGAAGAAAAAAAAAAACATATTTCAGTCTCATAATAGTCATTTCTTGCTTAGATTGCTCATAAAACCTAGTCAAGCATCCCAACAACTCTATTGGCTTATCAATTTATTCCCTTCAAAGCCTTACAAAGTTGAGTTAGTGTGTGTTCTTCTTGCTTGGCTTGCTTGCTATCTCCAGGCCCTCCTTGCTTGAGGTGCTTGCTTATAATAAAACCTTTTTCTGTCATACCATTTGCATGTCTCATCTTGGTCTTCTGAGCCATTATTGTAATGCCCCGTGACTTGCAAGTCACCCAGGCGCGCCCACCGAACGAACGAGTTGAACAAAACGAAGGTGTGCGACTAAAACAGGTGAGACATTATGTGGGCGAAGTGTGGTTGCATGTTTATAGGTGGGCGAGTCATAGTTCGACCCATGGCACGACCGAGCAAAGATTGTAGACGGGCGAGCTAAGGAGGGGGCGGTCCCACAAGTTGGGCAGGCCAACCCACCTCTTGAACGAGTTTACAATGTAATGGCAAGTAGGCCAGGCTTAGTGAGACAAGTCGGTCGAGTGGCACGACTCACCCATCGTGCCATATATATTGGCGGTGTGGTTGGGTGGAAAAACCATTCGATCAACGAACATCTCAAGTGGATCACCGAAGATACAAGAAGTGCGAAGGTGAGGTGCGAGCTGCAGCAAGGGCGCAGCTCATGCGCCCGCACTGCGGGCAAGGCTTGTGAAGAAACGCTGAAGGGCACAGGTGGAAGTTGGCAGCACAGGTGTAAGGTGGAGTCGAGTTACGGGCCGCATGAAGGCGTGCCTGCCAGTGAGCTGAGGCACACGGGCGACCCGCGGTTGGGCGTCTGCTAAACAGCACAACCCAAGGGCGGACTAACAACCCGGGTGAGGGTGAACTGTGCACGTCGGGTGAGCGTTCAGGCAGAAATTGGTTAAGTGTGGATTGTGAGGTGCAACCAATGTGTAAGGCGTGCACGAGTTGGTATGCCCGGTGGCAAACGACACGGTTGTAAATGCAGGTGGAGCTTTTGCTCCCGGTCATCTATATTCTCATAAACTTATAATAAAAGATTATTATTGCATAGGATGGTGTCCTCTCTGTTGTGTTGAATGTTTATGTTGAATGTTATGATGTTAATGGATTCCGCACATTAATATTGTTGGTTAAAGATGATGAATGTTAGGCGTAGTTCGCAAGGTAAGTTAACAATGGAACATGTTAATTACTTAGGCGGTGCCGCATGGTTGCCAATTAACGAAAAAAGAATTGGGGGCGTGACAATTATGGTGGGATAGGCTTTTCGACGTATACTTAAAAGGACCCTTTAAGGGCTTGGCCTGGGTTATCCGAGTCTTTGGGTCGAGTGAGACGTTTATCTCCTGAAAGGCTTGGCCTGATGAGAAGTTCGTGTAACAGGCCTCGATGAGTTACGGTCATGTGTCATGCTTAAAGCAAGGCCTTGGTGCCGCACGGTTGCCAATTAACGAAAAAAGAATTGGGGGCGTGACAGATGGTATTAGAGGTACTTGCAGAGAACATACATGTATGCAGGGAAAAGTTATGGAGAAATAGTGGATTAACAGTCTGGGTTTCATGGACTTGGTAGTTCATGGCAAGACCATCCAAGCTCTGGTGGACACAGGGGCCACTCATAACTTCATGATGACATGGTTAGCAAGAGAGGTTGGACTGATGATCTTCCCATCGAATGTGGAAGTAAAGGTAGTAAAATCTAGAGCTAAAGTGGCGGGTTTGGCACACAAATTGCCTGTGCAGATAAAAGACTGGAAAGGTCAGTTGGACTTCATGGTGATGGAGATGAATGACTTTGATATGATATTGGGGCAAGATTTCTTTAAGGGCAACAAGGCAATTGTTGTCTCCTTCTATGATGAGGTGTTGCTGGTTGGACTATCACAGACTTGGACTTTGCCCACTCATAGGAAAAGGCGGGAAGTCAAGGTGCAACATGTTTTTGCACTAAGTTTGGAGAAAGCTATGAAGGAATCAGACATGGAGACATATGCGGTGATATTCAAGGAAGTCGAAGGTGATGGAGTGGGGATGCCTGTTCCAGCTAAGATTTCTGAGGTATTGGCCAAATATGCAGATTTGATGCCTGATGAGCTACCAAAGAAGCTTCCACCAAGGCATGCGGTGGGCCATAACATAGAGCTTAAGTGAGGGAAGCAACCTCCGGCTAAAGCACCTTATCGGTTGTTTGGACCTGAGTTGGACGAGCTGAAACGACAGTTAAAGGAGCTCACTGATGCAGGTTTCATCAGATCTTCAAGGCCCCTTATGGAGTTTCGATATTGTTCCAGCAAAAGAAGGATATGAATGAGCTACAGATGTGTTGTGATTATTGTGCTCTTAACAAGCAGACGGTGAAGAACATGTATCCTTTTCCATTGGCTGTTGATTACTTCGATAAACTTGCGAAGACTCGAGTGTTTTCCAAGCTAGACTTGAGGCATAGGTATTATCAGGTGCGGATAGCTGAAGGAGACAAGAAAAAAGACCGCGATAGTAACAAGGTATGGT